>APFE030433576.1:94489-110249 GCA_000404065.3 Pinus taeda | reverse complement strand
GGTGGGTGAAAGGGTGAGACTACTATCAGTTGTGACTATAGTTGTGCATGAGATTTGCACAATCATTGATTGAGATTGCCAATGAGGATTGCGCAATACAAGCCAAGGGGATTCGAACTTGGATCTGATCTATTCTCAACTTGGATTGCGCAGTAGAGGCAGGCAAACAGTGGAGGAGATTTGAACCCTTGACTTGTTCAGATCTGAGCTAGTTTGTGTGTAGCATGTGGAGATAGTACTGAGTACTTGTGAGGAGTATTGTACTATGTATTGTTACATGTTCTCTATCATTATAATATACAGATAGTTGGGGGTTTTAAGTTGTATGCTTTCCCCATTACATATTGTGTTGATATGTGTGATTGATGTTTCAATATGTGCATGCGATTATTTTTTTTTAATTCCGCAAATTGATGATCAATGGTAGAGGAGGTTATGTATTATGCAAGCATTCTACAAATAGTGTATAATCAGGATAATTTCTGTGAATAAGTGTTGTATTATTCAAATTTCTACAGATTCTACTCCAATGTCGAGGGCTCTAAGGATGGTGCTAGCCCTCCCATGTCTCAAGGGGTGAGATAAACCTCATAAGGGCCTCAGATTAACTGCCAAACCATGTGATCATTGCTAAGCTGGTTGGAGCACACTAGTTTAAGTGCATCGTCTCATGAATAATGTGGGGACAAGTGCAGACTACTGGGGGTGTTGAAGGTTCCCATGGAGTTAAATGATGTTTTGCAAGTGATATGAGTGCCATAGCTCTCAACGCTTCACCTATAGGGTGTCATATGCCCCTTTAATGGACTTAGGCCCCGATTATGTTGCACGTCCCATGATGAAAACCACCTGTAAATCACACATAATGTCCAGTGTTACATCTTCACCATTAGGTACAATTAATCATTAGTGCATCTAAGTGAATGAATCATGTTAGTCAAGGGAAAATCGAGACTTGATATGGGGTTTCTCTTCCAAATTTGGGGCTTTGATCACGTGATAATGTTACCTCCCTAGGTAGGAACGGTTAATAAATTATCCTATTAGGCGTTCCTAGCCCCTAAAGGGAAATACATGTCCCTAATACATCCTTCAATTAATAGGTGGCATGTGAATGATGATGAAACATATGGGGACAAAGGGGTCGCAGAACCAAATGCTATGGGTACAAGGATAGAAATAATGAGGGAAGTCCATATATTGGGTTTATACATGTAAGGAAGGAGCAATCATGGATACATGAGTTACCCCAACCTTTGTTTTTCCTCCCTTTTTTATTATACTTTTTCCCTTTCTTGATTTTTCTTTGTATTACTGCTCGAGGCTCCATGAAATGAGAGCATGTTGCGTATGAAGTAGTTATTACCCCGCTTAAGGTGGGGCAATTCATTGCCCTCGAGGGGTTGGAACGTGCATGGATTCCTTTATGATGTGAAGAGCACTTATGGGCCCTAGGAATCAAGATGATGGTCATAATGATAAGGGTTAGAGCTCCTTTTCCCACATGCTATATTAAATGTCCCGACATCTTTTGCACTTTATGATTTTATTTTTTTCTTTTATTTCTTGCTTGTGGCCATGATATGCTTTTAACTTTATTTTAGTTACATCAACCTCAGAGGCAACATTTCCAAGCCCAACCTAGATATGTGGGTAAGGGGCGGGGGGGGGGGAATAGGGCTCGTAATGTGCTAAGGGAGTGAAAAATGGTGGAACGGACCACATTACCAAAATCGAGATTTCGCAAGTAGTGCCCTTCCTAATTCCATAGGTCAGTAGGGGAGATCCCATGAAACTAGGATTGAAGATTAACCCCCCATTTAAGGTGAGGGAAAGAAACCACATTTAAAGCCCTTCCTTCTTCCAAGTCATCCAATTATCCATGCCCAAAATTACTAAATGCAAAACAAGCATAAGCACCTGATTTCACAATAAAAGAAACATACCTTTTGGGTTGGATTTCCCACCTTCTAACATATGTTATCGACAAATAGGTAAGGACAGATACAATTGGTACAAGGAGTAGAGATGAAGTGTCACATCACATTGACTACAAGGTGGCTCTCAGGAGCTATTGTTTGCTAGTTGGAAGAAGATGAATAGGAGAAAAGATCTCCTAGGGATCCCCACTTTTGGTGGGTAACATGCTAACTGGTATCTAATGAGGCCAACACCACCTAAGTTGTTATGCGACATGATGGTATGATTGCTTGTATTTTCCAATTACTTCTCCATTTGCTATGTACAACAACTATATTTTTCTTACCACAATTTTTAAATGGAATTTGCATTGGTTATGGGATTGGAGCTTCCCTCTAAGTTCCATTTATTGACAAGGTTCCAGGGGCTAGTTGAATAACTTTATTTGATAATTTGTCTTAAGCACAACTTAGGTCTTTGAACACATGTTTAACTTGGAATTTGAGAGTGAAGCTACATATTCGTGGTTCTCTTATACAACTATGATAGTTTCCCTTTTGTAGGATTGGTGGAAAGAGCAAGGTGCTTGATTGTATTCAAGTCTCCTACTATAATGAGGGATCTAATCAAAATTGATAAAGCTAGGATTAGACCTTGGAGAAGAGCATACATCTTCGCTTGGTTGTTAGTTACTTCACCCAAACTCCATGAATACTCATATTCTATTTATCCTCCTGACTTGCAGAGAAATCTCCTCCACTCCTGCCACCCTTGGGGTTTTTTTTATGCCCCATTAAAGCAAATGATGTGAGATTTTTTTATAAAAAATCCATACCTAAATTTGACTCTTTGAGATGGATAAGTACCAAAACTACTTCTTAGGAGATGGGCTAAGATTGCAATGTAGATTAAACTATGTAATTCAACAATATTCATACCTATCTAAAGCTTGAGGGGTGGCGAGGTGTATGTCATTGATTCTCAAGTGTTCATCCAAAATATTTTTTCCTCTCTTTGCTACCACCTCTGGAAGTATGAAAAAGTGCTAGAAAATATCTTTATTTTTTGCTAACTAGATTTTCTAAACTACATAGTTGGGGAGAGATATCCATACTCTTATGAGAAGTGACTTCCCATTAAAAGAGGCTTCTCATTTATTGTGCTAGGCTTCAAAAAACTGAAATATCAAACTTGGCCATTTTAGACAATGATTGATTCCTTACAATGATTGCACCGAAACTTTCTTTGTAAATGTGCATTCCAAGAATATGTGGTTAATGGAAATGAGATAGATAGAGATAGTGAAGAAGTTGCTCAGGCTTGAGAAAAGTATTTTAATCTTCTCTTATTTTATGATTAATGCAATATACAATTAGTAAGGGTTTTTAGCTGTGGCTTTCCCCAGGAAATCATTGTGTTATGTGTGATTGAATTATTTCACTTTTATGCTTCGTGATTTCATTGATCATTTTTTTTTCTTTTCCGCTGATGAGTAGAGTAGATTCAAGTAAATTATATTAGCATATTACAATCTGTAGTTTGAATCGACAAGGAATTTCTACACTGAGGTATGTTGAACTTGGGTCTCTCACTATAGTGGAGTGGAAAATAGGTTTATAACAAAAGGGCTCCACTCTTCAATCTCCACTCTTTTTCTATGTCCAATGATATTTTCCTTTCCTTGTCTTCTAAGGCTCAAATAGTCTCAATTTTATCAACCTATTTTACCCATTTAATATTGTTCAAAGGTTTCTTTTAACTTAGATTCAATCTTAGCCAAAGTTTTAGTATTACCCTCCCTTTTTTGTTTTTCCCATGTTGAGATGATTGATTTACACACTTTTAGGCTTCTTTTGGAATTGCAAGGAGGGGGATTCACCTTACTAAGGGGATAAAGGGCACCAAGCTAATTTTAGATCTTCATGGAGTGAGGGGTCTTTAAACTAGTGTGAATTTTGTTTGAAGGGACTTCGAGGATTTTTTTGGGGAGAGGGGAAATGATTCTAAATTGAGGAGGATTGGGTTATGATTAGAAGGCTCAATGGCTTCTCAAACTAGCTGCAACAAAACTTGTTAGCCCATGCATTCATCAACCATCTAGTAATTTATCAAATCATGAGAGAGATCCATAGTTAGAGCACATCATAAAACCATGCATATAACAAACATATAACTAGAATAGAAACTATGAAAAATCAACCATAAGATCACCATAATACAAGTGCTCATAGATCACAATAGAAAAATGACTTATATTAACATATGAAATTTCCAACCAAGTCCGGGACTTCCAGGTACTACCCGACCATAGATTGGGCTTAAACAAATCTTTCTTTCAACTAATCACACCTATTCCATATTCCAAGCATGAAAGTGGGATCATAAGGGTTAAACCAAAATAAAACCAACCACGACTTCTAGAGGCAAAACCACCTCAACCCTCAATCACAGTGATCTCACCTATACAATCCAGAAATCGCTAACATCAAACAAATTGGTCTCTACCCATAGCCTCTAGGGAACTCGAGTTGTTTCAAAGCGTTTGTCTCAACCCACAAGCTCCAGGGACTTGTAACTCAAGCCACAACTTCCAGGGAACCCAAGATGTTTCAAGGCTCCAAAGATTTTTTTTCCAACCCACAACAATAGGAAACTTGAGAAGTGTCTTGGAACCAATCAGAAAACCAATTGGGGAGCCCACTACACCATTGTTATCTTGGAAATGGAAAGGTAAGATTGAAACCACTGTCAATCTAGGAAAATATCCATCCCAATGAAAACACATAACCAAGGAACCACATGCATATACCATGCATCCAAAAGCCAACAAGGAGACCACGCATGCAACATGTTACCTGCAAAGTAAGCCCGCTAAAGCTATTGATCCAACTATCTCCTTGCGCTTCCTTGCTTTCCTTTTTTGCTTTCTCCAAATCCAAGTGAATGATAGAATGCTCCAAGAATGATCTAAGTGTGCAAGAGTATGAGAGAGTGAGAGTGTGAAAGGAGAGAACCAAAACTGAACTAATAAAATTTGAGCAAAAGTTGTGAACTAATTCTCTGATGCCTTTTTATCATTGATGTCTCATTTTTCTTCATTTTCGTTCATTTTCCCTCTAATTTCTCTTACATGAAAATTTGTGTCACTTCACCTTCCTTTTCTCCTATTTCCCTTGATTTTCATAATTAAATTCCAATTATTGCCTCTTTTCATTTTTCCAATTCCTTTGCCAATTTTTAAAGCGATTATTAAACCACAAGTGATTCCCACTATAATGTTTGCCCAACATTTAGCTTGGAATACGTGTCCCATGACCTTGGTCTTATGTTATATACATGGAAAATCAATTAGGGGATGTTACAAACACCTCCCCCTTGTGGTAACACCGTCCTCAATGGTCAATGACGCTTATAACCAACAAAAACATGTTTCCCATGGGGATTTATAGCACAACTCAATGAAAAATTTACATTATACCAAACTACCGAAACCATGAACACCATACTGCTTATTGGAGCTTTATAACACAACTCGATGCGGTATTTACAACCTACTGCTTACTGGATATTTATAACAAAACTTGATGCAATATTTACAACATACTTCTTATTGGAAATTTATAACACAACTCATTGCAATATTTACAATACACATATGCATATATAAATATACACCAAAACATATAAATCAAAACACATAAACCAAACACATCTGTTCAACCAACAAACAAGGAAGGATATAAATCCTACATATGATCAACCATCCCCCATGTAGCTTCATCAGGCCCAAAGTGCTTCCAATGCACTTTAAATTGTTCTATTTCTTTGTTATGGAGCATGAGTTGTTTCCATGGAAAAATTCATTGAGGTTCTAACTGGAACACTCCCTTTGGTTTCACCTACAATATAGACTAATCAATCACATGATCAACATCATGGACATAACTCTTAAGCAATGAAACATGGAAAACATCATGGAATTTCACTGTTGGCAGCAGAGCAAGTCAATAGGCCACTGTTGCAATCATCTCAAGGATCTCAAAAGGCCCACAATACCGAGGTTCCAGCTTGCCACATGATCCAATCCTCAAGGAGATCCTTTTGGGCTTGATGCGCAAGTACACATGCTCCCCAACCTGAAACTCCTTGAATTCTATATGTTGATCTGCATAACTCTTATGCCTATCCTATGATACCTTTAAATTCCTCTTAATAACATGCATCTCTTGCTCCATCTCAACCAACATATCTAGTCCAATCGACACCCTATTCACAGGATCACTCCAGCTAATAGGAGTATTACAAATCTGTCCATATAGAGCCTTAAATGGACTCATCTTCAAAGATTATTGATACCCATTATTAGATGCAAACTCCACTAGTGGAAGATACTCCTCTCACTTCCTTTGCTGATGCCTAACATACATCCTCAACATATCCTCAAGAATCTTGTTAACCCTCTCTGTTTGTCCATCTATCTAAGGATGATAAGTTGTACTGAAAGCTATCTCTATCCCAAAGCCTGCAAACAATTCCTTCCAAAAATTGGAATTGAACTTAACATCTCTATCTGATATCATATTCTTGGGAACACCATGCAACCTCACTAACTCTTTAATGAAATCTGAGCTACCTCACTAGTTGAATTTGTAGACTTCACTGCGATGAAGTGAGCTACCTTGCTACCCCTGTCAACCACAACCATGATGGAATCATGTTGCTTCGATGTCCTTGGAAAACATTTAATGAAGTCCATGGAAATGACCCCTCATTTCCATTATGAAATTAGAATAGGATGCAATATACTAGTTGGATGTTTACATTCTGCTTTCACGTATTGATAGTCCAAACGCTTCACAACAAAATCAACCACCTCTTTCTTCAAGTTTGGCTAATGATAGAACTCATTGACTGGTGTCAAAGTCTTCTAATATCTTGTATGGCCTGAATATGACTTGACGTGAAACTCCCTCAAGATAAGCTTCTTGAGCTCACTGTTATCTGACACATAAATCCTGTTCCTGAATCTGACCAAGCCATCTGTTGTGAGGTGATATTCCTCATCCCTATCATCTTCACCCTATTATTGCAATCTATGCTTCAGCTACTGGTACCTCTCATTATGTTGCCTCACATGCAAGATTTGCTCCTATAAATATGTCCCATATGATCTCACAACTAAAATATGATTCACCTGCACTCTCCTACTGAGAGCATCTGCAACCCTTTTCTTCTTTCCCTTGATGTATATGATATCAAAGTCAAATTCATTGAGGGTATCCAACAATTTAGCTTTCTTGGAATTCAGATGGGTTGGTCAAATACCTAGACCCACTATGATCACTCATCAAGACGAACCTCCTGCTAAGAAGATAATGTATCCACATATTCAATGCATGAATGATAGTTTCCAACTCAAGATAATGAGTCACATAGTTCTTCTCATGCTCACTCAACTTCCTTTATTCATAGAAAACCACTTGCCCTTCCTACATAAGGACCCCACCTAATCCTTCATTGCAAGCATCTGTACAAACCACAAACTCCTTATCAGGATCTGCAATCTTGAAAACTAGAGCATTTGTAAGCAAATTCTTCAACTACTCAAAATTAGTTGCACACTCCTCAGTCCATTCAAACTTCTTCCCTTTCCTCTGCAAATATTTAATAGGATAGCCAATCCATGAGAAGTTCCCGATGAACCGCCCGTGATAACCTTCTAGTCTCATGACTGATTTAACCTCATCCACATTCCTAGAAATTGGTCACTCCATGATAGCTTTAATTTTTTCCGAGTCCACTAATATCCCCTCCTTGGAAACAACATGTCCCAAGTAATGAATCTGAGATTGAAAGAAACTGCACTTACTGAGCTTGGCATATAAATTATGCTCTCTCAACAACCTCAACACTGCTACTAGGTGCTCTGCATGCTCCTCCTAATTCTTGGAGTATGTCAATATATCATAAATAGAAACTATCACAAAATTTTCCAGGTAAGGACACAATGAACTGTTCATTAAACATATGAAAGTGGATGGAGCATTGGTAAGACAAAAATGAACCACCACAAACCCATAATGTCCATACCTTGTGTGAAATGCAGCCTTGTAAATGTCTTCTTCTTTGATGTACACCTAATGATATCCTGATCTCAAATCAATCTTTGAAAACATGATTGCTCCCTTCAACTTATTAAACAAATCATTAATCGACGACAATGGATACATGTTCTTGATAGTCACCTTGTTCAACTGCTTATGATCAATGCACAACCTGAGAGGACCATCCTTCTTCTTTACAAACAATACTGGTGCACCCCAAGGTGACACACTTAGCCTTATGTATTTCTTATCAAGAATTTCCTTAAGTTTCAACTTCAATTCCACCAACTCTAGAGTGGTCATCTTGTAAGGTGCCTTAGATGTTGGTTCCTACTGGAATCAATTCAATAGGAAATTCCACCTCTATATAAGGAGGAAACTTTGGAATCTCTGTAGGAAACACATCCTGAAACTATTGCAAAATAGGATACCTCTTCAGGACTTCATCATTCTCAACATCATTCCATTTGTCACTAGAAATATGAACTACAAATAATACACATCCCTTTCAACAACTGCACTTTGCCTGCATAGCTATAACCGTTCTCACTGATATAGGCTTCTTCTTTCCCCCCAAGACTCTCCTTTCACCATCATCATAAAGACACTCAATAGCCTTGTCATAACATTCCACCTTAGTCCTCTAAATGAAAAATCAATCCATGCCCAAAAGCATATTATATGATCCCAAAGGAAGGACATTTAGATGTGCTGATGTAGGCATACCATTCATCTGAAATGTGCAAGATCTCACCCAATGAAGAACTCTTCTCTTGGCCCCTGTAGCCAACTGCACCAACCAAGATTCTGCATGCACTTTTTTATTCAAGGAACATTTATCCACCAGGTCAAGTCTAATATAACTATAATTAGATCCAGGTTCAATCTAAATGGAAAACACTTAATCACAAATCTTACCTTCAATCTCAATAATGCATGCTTGATGATCTACCTGCCTATTATCCATTGCTACATAAATCCAAGTAATACTCTCCCCAACATCTCCAACTGTCTGTGCCTCCTGAGCACTATAAATATGGGGTCTACCACCCTGGTGTGATGGGCACTCACTCCTGTGATACTCTCCACCACAAGTCCAACAGCTCAAAGGCTTCCTACCATCACCCTTATTTTTCTCCTTAGGTTGAAATCCATGTCCTTTATCAACTACATTGAACTTCTTGTATGTCACTACATTCTCCCTGTCACCTTCATCCTAAGGTCTTCCTTGTTTCTTAGCCCACTTTCCTTTAGTCGTCTCATTACCTTTCCAGTCCTTCTTAGGCTTAGACTTGTGCTTAGACTGCTCATAACAATGCTTCATCTTCATGATGAATTCCTCTGATGACCGAGGCTCATAATACTCATTTCAATCTTTAAATGCGTAAGGAAATCCATTAATGAACCTTTGGACCTTTATCTTCTCATCCTTGAGGTAGGGCATATACCTCAACAACTCCAAAAACTCGGTCATATACTCTTCATCTATCATGGAACACATCTTCAACTCATAGAACTCCTTAGCCTTCCTGTCATAATATCTCTTAGACAAGTACTTCTTCCTTGAGAGTTGGAATCTGCAATGGAAGGTTCACCGATTAAAAGGAAGCAAGTGTTTCATCAATAATTCCAACTTGTGGGAAGTCATGGGATGGTGGAATAATGTCAAAAGAAGTGAAGCAGATCAAGTTGGCTGCTGAAGGAAGTCTAGATGACCTAAAGGAAAATGAGGTATGTATGCTTGGATTTGATAAAATAGAGTCATGTCATATGGTTGCAGGTAACATGGTTGAATACTCTACCTCGAGAGAACAATCAAAAGAAAGGATCTCCTCCTTTGGAAGGATGTAGGAAGGCATGGGCCACACATTGACTAGATGAATTCAACATAATATGTCCTCATATGAAATATGAGGTGGTTGAAAAAATTAGAGGAACTCTGCTTGGAAGTTCCTGAAAGAAAATGTGTGAAGAAAGAAAGGAAGAGATCATGAAAAATGAAACTATGGAGAAGGCAATCAAAATACAAGGACTGAAATATTTGACTATGATATCTCCATGAACGATATGAAGACCCTTGATGAGGTTTGAAAAAAGAAAGAAACCCTCGACAATGTATATCTTTTTGGAAATGTGTCAATATATATGTAGGATGTTGATGAAAACAGGAAGATGTCATGATGAAAGACCATAACAAAGGTAATTTTGACTTAATGTTCATCTCTTATTTTGAACGAATATCTGGACGAGCTTATGTAGGGCTTCTCAGGGAAGAATTGTGGAAATCTTCTACAACTGATGATCATGTGGCAGGATTAAAGGTCTTTAAGGAAACATGATATGAAGAAGGCAACATGTCATGAAGAAAGGCTAGATATGGACTGATGTATCACTTTCCAATGAAAGAAATGATTACATGACTGGCATGACTCATGGATGAAAGTGATGGATGGTCAATTCCCTATGAAGAAGTACCAAAAGGATGAAGACTCCTAAATAAAGAAAAAGAAGTTCATGACATCAAAAGGAGGAGCTCTTCAAGCAGCTGGTTGTCCCATGATCTCCACCTAAAGAGTTGTTAGAAGCAAATCCCTGGTCAAGAGGGAGCTTGGAAAAGTCCCTGATTAAGAGGGAGCTTGGGTACATTCCTTTTATGGAATGGATTGGTCATCCTTCGTTAAGAGGGAATGCCATATATGGTTCTCTACTTCATGTGTCGTGCACTAGACCAGAACTAACAACCATAAGTATTAGTGAATGGCATGAGGATAGATAAACACATCATTCTTGTCTTCACCTAGGGAGAGAGAATGGAGGATTGGGTAATCATCTGGAATCTGGTATTCTTTAAGGATGAGTTAGGGCATCCAAGATAAGAGCAGTCGCAAAGGACAAATATTCTTTGAGGATTGGGAATCCAAGATAAGAATAGTCATGGTGGAACACACTCTGAGAACCCGGGTAGGGTATGTTCCGAGAGAGATAATGATGAGGGTGTCTATACATCATTGGTATCACTAGAATTGAGCTCTAAATATTTTGGAGAGATAGAGCTGTTAGTCAAGGCCTTGCTATGAAAAAATGTTGGTTGGTATGATGCTAAACAGATGGGTCACCAAACTGACTCTTCTTATGAAAATTCTTCAGATTGAGAATGTCCAAGTACCTTATGTAGATTATGAATACCTCCCTAGTTAAGAAGGAGTGTTGAAAAATGTAACTAGGTTTGGTCTTCATAATGACATGTGCAATCATGATTTTATGTAATTGATGTAAAGAAGAAAAAAAATATATATATATAATATATATATATATATTATATTTTTATGGTTGAGTCATGGGTTTCATGATCAAGGAATTTTATTTTTAGTTGAAGCTCCCATTGTGAGCTATTAGGTTTGGTCATCAAGTCATAAAGTATATTGAGTTAATGTCATGTACTGAAGACCCATTTTGGGCATGTTACACATTATAAAAAGAGAAGTTAGTTGTGTCAAAAACCCTCTAATCACAAGCACTCCCTCATGTCGGCTTTCAAAAGATATGAAGATGTTTATAGAATGACAAGTCGGCCTACCCCATGGCACAAGTAAACCTATTTCAAGGAACAAATCACTATATATAGAGTGAGCTTGGACTCTCTTAGGACACAATTCAGTCAAGCAACTGAAATAAGAAGAAGGACGAGAATCACAAGTAGGATAGCCTCATAATCAACAAGAAGCAAAGAAATAAAAGAGAAGGAATTTGGGACTATTTTTGAGTCATATTACTCACACTGTGACATAAAATAGGGTTTCAGTAGTAGGGTTACACTAGCACTTATAGAAGCCAAATAAAAGGTCAATGAATCATCAATCTTGCTAGCCAAAGTTACAAGGAGAATCCCTCAAGCCAAGCGAAGAAGGAAAATATCATCAAGATCCATAATTCAGCCCACACATGTGATTTTGCAGAAGTTTCAGGCAACCGAGAATTGCAAATCTGTGGAAGAAGGCCGAAATACCAGTGTAGAGGAAATTTGCAGTGACAGAAGTCAATTTGACTAGTGTTGACTTGGGCAAGAAGAAGTAGTGAATAAGGGTCTTGTGACTTGGTCTTGTAGAGGTTGTTGTGTTAAGGGTCTTGGTATTTGTCAATTGAAGTTGATATAAGAAGAAGAATTTGTTTGGGTTTTCCCCTCAAGTTGGAGAGGTTTTGGCCTTGGCTGATCGCCTACATCTTATGTCTCTTGTCTCTTTATTGTTATGATTTAGTAGCTGTTTGATGAAAAGGAACACTATAATAATCTAAGTCAAGAGAAAAAAACTAATTTAAATAAGTAAAAAGCATTCACAAGCAATTATCATTGCAAGAGAAATCACTTAATCCTTATGCCCTAGATTTCTCAACAAAGATATCTATCTTGGCTTTCATATTATTTGAATAATGATGCAATCCAAAGAACTTCTTCATCCCAAGTAGCCATGCTTCTGCATCTTTTGATTTCTTGACATCCCCATCAAAAGTAGGAGGCTTGGATTTCTTGAAATCCTCTGGAAAATACTGCTTCTCACTCCTCCTATAAGGATGGTAGTGAAAATGACAATGAAGCCTCTCAAACTTGAAACTAGAGTAAAATCCATGAGTGCTAGCCTACCTTTCAGGTGTATCCAAATATCTTACACTTTTGACTGTATCATATTTGTCCAACCTATATCCTGATTGAGATCTACTACCATATGCCCCATTAGTCTTTTCCTCTTGTCCATGACTAATTCTCAACTATCCCTGCTTCTGCAAATATGAAAGACTTTGAAGGATGACTGCATTAACCTCTACTTGCTTTTCTTTAGATTTGGTAAGCCTTTCCTATGCCTCAATCAAATTTCTATTATCTGCTTTACAACTTCTGATTTACGTCTTCAAACTTCTCAATGTATCTTCTATATCATGAAAATACTCTTCTCCTTACCGCTCAACTAACCTGTCCCACTCCATTGAATTCACATTAGGCCTGTAAGTGGAGTCATGTGAAATGTAGCCCACCATTCTTCTCTTCATATATGATCTTCTATATCTTGCAAACATGTCGTATTAACTAAACCAATTAGAGACATAATCAAAATCACACCTCAGTGTATTTCAGGGGAAGATATACATCTTCTCAAGTCAATCTAGATTAGCACGATATAACTTCACAAGCATACCAACTCATACATAAATAAGGTCATAATATCCATAATAGTAACTAGATAACATGCATACATGATAAACTCATAAAAAACTGACATGCATGCATAACAATCACATATACCCTGAGTTCCAATGCTGCAACCTCGTTCTGATACCAATTTGTAACCACCAATATTAGAGGAAAGGTTGTAGGGAACGAAACTGATCTGATACCACCCTGTAATCACCACTCCCACATTTACCTACTTTGACAAGCTCACCAGGGTAAACATGAGCTGAGAGTCACTATGATATGATCCGAACTTCAAGCTCTGGTTATGGAACTGGGGCCTACAAGTGGAAGTAAATTGATATCCCTCACACACTACAAATCACTCCAGAGCCTACCAACCACCCCCAGGTGATCAGTCCCTGAGCTGATTTTTTTTTTTTTTTTTCACTAGGTTTACTCCCCAACCACACATTTGATACACTGTGCATGTGGTTTTGGGGCTCTAACCTCACCCATAAGATTTTCTGCATGCGGTTATGACCCAAATTTCCATGTTCAATGCATGCAGTCGCGAGATATATGCCACTTTTTCAGGATAGCCTCCAGACCACTGCCCAAAATTGACTTTAACTTTCTAGTATTATGATAATGATGATAACAATACTAAAAAACCAGAACATCAGCCAAATCTTGACCAATACATGCCTAATGCAGGATAAACATTTCTTCAAACATATAGTAAACATAGAAGCTACAAGTCATGAATGCAAATCATATCATAAAATTTTAAATTTCATTTGAAAATAACCAAGAAAGCTCAATGCCCTCTCAAGCTAGATAGAACAACACTTTTATCCCATGCATTCATAAACCATCCAGTAACTTATCAAATCATGAGAGAGATCCATAGCTAGAGCACATCATAAAACTATGCATATAACCAACATATAACTAGAATAGAAACTATGAAAAATCAACCATAAAATCACCATAATAACTAGTACAAGTGCTCATAGATCACAATAGGAAAATAACTCATATTAACATATGAAAATTCCAACCAAGTCAGGGACTTCCACGTACCACCCGACCATAGATTAGGCTAAACCAAATCTCTCTTTCAGCGAATCACCCTTGCACCATATTCCAATCATGAAAGTGGGATTATAAGGGTTAAACCAAAATAAAACCAACCAAGGCTTCTAGAGGCCAAACCACTTCAACCCTCAAGCACAATAATCAAACTTATATGGTCCAGAAATCACTAACATCAACCAAATTGGTCTCTTCCCAAGCTGTCCAGGGCTCTAGGAACTAGTAACTCAACCACAACCTACAAGGAACCTGAGTTGTTTCAAGGTGTTTGTCCCAACCCACAGGATCCAGGGATTAGTAACTCAACCCACAACCTCCAGGGAACCCAAGCTGTTTCAAGGCTCCATAGGATTTATTCCAACCCACAACCATAGGAAACCTAAGAACCAATTAGATACCAAATGGGGAACCCACTACACCATGGCTATATGGGAAATGGAAAGGCAAGGCTGAAACCACTGTCAATCTAGGAAAATCTCCATGCCAAAGACAACACATAACCAAGGAACCAGATACATATACCATACATCCAAAAGCCAATAAGGAGATCACACATGCAACTTGTTACAAACAAAGTGAGCATGTTGTAGCTGCTGATCGAACTATCTCCTTGCACTTCCTTGCTTTCCTTGCTTACTTTCTCCAAATCCAAGTGTATGCTAGAATGCTCCAAGAATAATCTAAGTGTGCAAGAGTATAAAAGAGTGAGAGTGTGAAAGGAGAGAACCAAAACTGAACTGACAAAATATGAGCAAAAGCTGTGAATTGATTCTTTGATTCCTTTTTATCATTGATGTCTCCTTTTTCTTAATTTTCCTTCATTTTTCCTCTAATTTCCCTTGCATGAAAATTTGTGTCTCTTCACCTTCCTTTTCTCCTATTTATCTTGATTTTCATAATTAAATTCCAATTATTGCCTCTTTGCCTTTGCCAATGCCTTTTCCAATTTCCATAGCCATTATTAAACCACAAGCGATGTCCACTATAAGGTTTTCCCAACATTCAGCTTGGAATATGTGTCCCATGACCTTGGTCTTATTTTATTTACATGGAAAATCAACCAGGGGCTGTTACAATTTCCATTAGCATTATCTTGTTCACATACTTGACTACAATAGTTGAATCCTCCATTTTGTGGATATTGTGTAGATATATGTCCTTCCCCAACACCAAAATAGGTTCCTTGAAATTCCTTTTGATGCATTTCTAATTATTTTTGGGACCTACCTAAGAAGTGGTGCTGAGATTGCAGTAGGTTGAATAGGTTAACCACCACTGCTAAACATTTATAGTGTAAGGAAATTGCTTAGTAAATTGGGATGTTGGTAGTTAGGAGAATGGCAGGGATAAAAAAATAGGGAGGGTAAATTTGCATGAACAATGGAGGGTGTAGGAGAGTGTTACACTAAAATTTGTCACCATGACTATTTGCAGTTAGTATGGCTCCATCAACTGTCATACTATCCTCCTTGGC
>APFE030433576.1:42778-76953 GCA_000404065.3 Pinus taeda | reverse complement strand
GTCAAACTTCAAAAAAGAGAGAAAGTCATTAAAAATCATGTTTATCTCTGGGTACGCAGGTTCTCTCTACCTTGCTTGTGTGTACGCATCCCAAGCTCATTATACCTGCGTACTTGTACGCTCTGTAAGTCAAGGGATGGGTGCTTACTCCTGTAAAGGTCAAAAGGCGCGAGTTTCATCTTAAAAAAGTTACTTGTGGTCATTTCTAGAGCATTCTAGAAGCTTGTTTGACGTGTATTGAGCGCCTCCAGATGGTTCATGTATCCCTATGAAAGAGGAACTTATCCCATCAAGAGAGGAGCTACCCCATCCAAAAGAGGGGCTTATCCCATTGATGTTGGACCCGATTAACTTCCTCTAGAGCATTATAAATACAGGCATTGGGCCAGAGGAGGGGAGGTTGAAAGCTGAACATTCCAAAGGGTAGATGCTGCTGGAATTAGGACTTCCTTGTAGAAGCTTGTGAGGAGAGATTCCCATCCTTTCTTGTTTCATTTGGAAGTGGGTGAGCTTATCAAAGTAAAGGAAAACTCTTGCTGGACCCTGGGAGGAACTTGCACAACACCAAGGCTCAGGTTGTAATGGTTTCTTTTGTTTCCTATTAATACAAATAAGTCCATTCTTCTCAACAATTTGTTATTAATGAGTCGTTTCATATACTCCTTGGTCTGTATGTTGAATATGTTTTATTTTATGAGATATTCAGGTGGTATTTAATTGTTTGATTGTTAGTGAATGCAGGTTTCGAAGTGAAGGAGGAGCTCATCCGGGTCGACGAGGCTGGACTACTACAACAACGTTGGACTACAGGTAGGATCTAAACACTTGATTTCTTGTATGGTAAATGCATGTTTAGAGAAGGATTGCTCTTAATTGTCTTGTTTGTCACTAGAATGTCTTAGGCTTCTAGGGAGGTTGGTTTTATCCGCAAGATTAACTCTTTCCGCATGACAGAGAGGAAGCATCCAACAAGGATCAAGGCAATAGGAAGCCTCCGAAGGTATATAACTCATGAAAGAGTGAGATTTGGAGCTATGAGTCAACAAGAAAATCCAGGTCCACATAGGGAGGAGCATTCATCATGGAGCTAATAAGAAGTTTTGACACCCCTTGAAAACCCACCCTAGGAGATGATGAAACCACCGCAATTGTGTTAGCTGTGATATGGTGACAACAATGAATCAGGAGGGGGTTGATGGGAATTCCAAATTTGAAACCCCTCCAATGACTCCATAGTGCAGTTAACAATATCCTCATCCATGGAGGGTGACACAAATAAGGTTAACAAGGGTTTGGGGGGGGGGGGGAGTGCAGGTAGATCTAGCTTGATAATGCAAAGGGGCCATTCTATGAGCAGATCCATAGGGCGATAAGCCCTTCGTCCTCAAAATATTGTGTTATCTCCCTCCTGAGCACTCCTAATTTGTCATAACTATACTACACTTTAATATATTTTATAAATATTGGCTACAACATTAGTTAAAGAAGGCAAAAGTGTTTGACACATGATATATGAAAAATATTATAATTATCTCAAATGGGAAATATTAAATAATAAGCATTGAAAATGAACATGCTATAACTTTTTTGTGCGAAGAAGACGCTTTTTACTTATATCCTTATTAACATAAAAATCTCAGAATTCTTTGACCATATGTGATATTGTTATTTTTAAATCTTATTGGCATAGGATTCTCTAAGAATAATATTGTTAAACCATTCAAACAAACATTTCAATTGCTTTGGCTATTTGATTAGGAAAAAAGAAAAAGTAAAAATATTAATGCTTTGCGGCTTATTAGTCCTTGCAATCGTAGGACTATAACAATCAATTTTTCCTTTGATTGTTAATAGTTCACCTTTGACCTATTGAATACACAATGTTTAAATTTGAATATATATATATATATATATATATATATATATATATATATATATATATATATATATTATTAAAACATATTTTTTAAACCTTTGGTTGGTTAATAAATTTTGTGCCTTATTGCAACCTTCTCACATACAATTCCATGTGTATTGGATCATATTACGACCTCATGAAAAATATATGTGCCATCCATTGAGTTATTAGACAAAGTTAGAGGTGGCAGTGTACCACTTCCATTATTGTTTCAATATTCCTAGCATGATTTCTCCTATATGAATCCCAATTGTGTACATTGCAACATGTGCCCTCCTCCCATACTAATTATACCATTTGAGAATGCCAAATCACTACCGCGGTAATGACTACATCCTAATGCAATTTATCATTGCCAGAATGAACATCTCATAATATATGATTCCAAAGGTACAATAAGAATCTACATTTTAATATTTTTAGGCCCATTTTGGCAGAGGAACACACTGATCAATGGCCAAAGCTAAACAAAATCATGAAGCCTTAAATTGGTATTTTTCAAATTGTGATCTTGAGCACTCAAACCTTGCTTCCAAACTCTTCCTTGTGAAGAGGCTAGAGGTCCCACAACATCATCTAAGGCCTACTCACAAGCATCTCTAGAATCATTACATTGATATTTTGCAAGTTGGGACCTTGATCACTTATATCTTGCATCCTATAAAGACCAAAGACAGGAAATGAACAATATATGCTTACTATGTTGCAAAATATGGATATAAATGGGTTCGTACAAGGGCTTTTTATTGATACCTTGAACCTAAAATGGAATGAGCAATTTAATTTTCCATTGTCTCTTTCCATTAAAAATAACACATAGACTTAGTTAGATGCTATGGGTAATATTATTTCTGATTCTCATGTGGATAATGTTCTCATTAAGCTTCATTTTATGGAATGGATAGTTGATAGCTTGGCTTGAAATTTTGTAGCAACAATATTGATTCAAATGTGTAGTGAAATTAGTTGTGTAGGATTTGTATTTTCAATTTTGCGATCCATTGTACCCCTGTTGTTACTTTTTATTTTCAAGGTAATATGACATGTATGTAGAATAAAACCATGTATTCCTTAGTAGGGTAGCCCTAATTTTTACACGTGAAGTCTTGCTTTTTATTGCTTTCTCCTTTCAAGTTAATATAACATGTATGTAGAATAGAACCATTTGTTCTTGAGGAGGGTCACCATAGTTTTAACATGTAAAATCTCACTTTTGATTAACCATGGAGATCCTTCTTTATCAATTCTAGGTCTGCAAGTCCGACACAACTACCATATTTTTTTCTTTCATGCATGAATTATTGGCCCAATGCTTGGGAATTATGAATTTGATATTTTATGCGAGCATTGTGAGTGGCAAAAATTAATGTTGACATGGCATTTTTCCCAAAGTTGGGACTCCGATTTGATATTTTTTGTGAGAATTATGAGTGACATACATCAATGCTTAAAGCCCATTTCCCCCAAAGTTGATGTTATAGGCTATGTAGAGGTGCTATTGTTCATATAATACTTTGTACAATGAAGAATATGGTTTAATGCCTTATAGATGTTGTTTTATCTCATTGGCATAATTTATGAAATGACACAATGAAAATTTGTATTTTGGAACAATAAAAATTTCTAAATTATAGGAAGCATTATATGGATATATCTCAAGTTAAGTTAAGCTAAGAATGTTGCCATGAGTAATTATATGGAATGCCACCACTAGCTGAGAAGAGGTAATATTTTATTTGGCTAAGGGCCCAAATGTCTAGTAGCGACGTCTGGGAGGTATGGCTTGGTAACCTTCAAGCCAGATTGGATTAAATGTTAGGTTAAAGCTATTAGAATTTGAATGTGGAAATTGAAGCTAAGGCTTGATTGAGTTCATTGGTATAATTGGATGAAAAATCTATTTTCAAACTTGCAATGTATACTTGGGATGGCCTTGAAATCTCAAACCTGCTGGGATGCATTCCATGATTAACGAATTTTCCAATTTCAACATAATTTGAATTAAAAGGAAAATTGAATTCATGATCTACTTTCAAACTGAAATTTGAGATACCAAGCACCTCCTCTCACATATGAAATACCAATCACCTCTTCTGACCTTCAAAGTGTGCAAGGTAATTTTTTTTTAACCATAGATAATATCATTGCATCAAGTAAAACTATAAACATTGTGATGAAAACTTAAACAAAGCGCCATATATTAATTTAAGAATATGGTTTTTATATTAAAACGCCACAACCTAATATAAAAAATACAAAGTCTTTGTTCCAACCCTTCTATCTTAAATTCCAAAAATTAACAAAACTTTGTAGTACAATCACAACAAAAAATTAAAATATTGAAATTTGAACGATGCCTTTTGCTCTATCCACTTTTCGTATTATATATGTGTATAAACATTCAACTAAATATTTGGAAATAATTAATATTATTATTACTTTTCCTAACCGTGTGTTGGAAACAATGCGAAATGTCATAGACCACTTGCTTGCATTAAATAATCACTTTTCAATTGTATCTTTTAATAAATTTAAACCCTATTGTTTACATTAAGGGATCACTCTCCATATAAGTTTTTCCTTATATTTGATTGTAATATTGATACTTATACTTTGAAGGAGCATTATGGAGAATATTTTTTATGTACTGGCGTTGTCATTGCGACAAACATCCTCCAAAATTTTGCCAATACTTGAATTTTGGAGCCTAGTATGGATCTTGCGATTAGTCGTTCTATAGTCACTTCTTGATCTGTCGAAGTCACTTGCTGACACATACTGAGTTTGCTACAAGTTCATGAGCACATTATTTTATGCAAGCTTGAAAAATCATAGCTTATCCATCAAGCTAGTTTCTGTGCAACATTTAACCCATGTTGATAGACAATGCACACTCTTCTTGGCAGTTCCTCACTTTTGGCTGCATTTGTACTTCTATTTTGGTGATTTTTCCAAACTATCACTTTTTCGCACCTTCGCTTTCACAAGTGTCATTTTCATACTTTTGACTATCTCTTTTGCTTGCTTTCACTTTAATTAGTGTCATTTTCATGTTATCTTCACTATGGCATGTGTTTCTTTCACTGTCGTTGACTTATAACAAGTGTCGTTCTCCCTTTTCTCTTCATATAGTAAATGTTGTCTTTTGGAATGTGGACTGTCACACAATGCATGAAGGCTAGTGGTGGTGTGTTTCAAGGGGTAATATTTGTGCTAATGAGTTGTACTTATCATATAAACATGTACCACACTCATTCCCAAAGTTTTAAGAATTACTGCACAAGTGTCATCACGATCATCACAAAGTGTGTCGTTGGTGCCACACTTGTTGTCAAACTGAGGGAAGTTTGTGGTTCATGTGTTATGGATGATCTATTTTGTGTCTTCAAGTTTTCTAAGAGTGTGATCACAGTCAAGTCTTAACACTATTCACATCAACTTGAACGATCCCACATAGCCAAATTTAGAAAATCTTCTAACCAAGCAACTTAGCCTCATCCGACCCTCCAAAACAATGCATTGTGTAGTATCAACCCTGAAGCTACAACCTTGCCTCTTGACACTGCACAACGCAAAATTCCTGCCTCCCAGGACTACGCACTGTGCAGTCTTATTGTTAAGGCCCAAATCGTGACCTCCAAAACTGTGCAATCATTCCCTCCAACCAGGCTTGAACTTCGCATTGCGCAGTCTCAGTCCTCAAGCCCCAGCCTTGAGCTCCTAAATTGCACAATTATGAAACCACTTGGCCTCCCTACCTCCCATAACTACACAATGGAAAATTCAAGGCTCAAGCCTCCAATCTGAGTTGTTGAGTCCCTCAACTGCATAGTTCCTCTGCCAGGGCCTCCAAAACTATGCATTGCGTAGTCTGTAATATTCCTAACCCAGAATATTCCTCAAACCCCAGGAAAACTCCAACCAAATATGTGCAAATGATATAATAACCCAGAAGTGATAAAAGAACAATGGAACAACATATAATAATGTAAACAGGAAATATAAGTAGATACACAAGAAATGCATCAAGAAATGCTAAGCCATTTTATTATATTGAGCAATAAAATGAGTACAAGAGGTGATTAGATAGATGGCACCTCGACTTGCACAAGGCAAGTGAAGAAATACTCTCAGAATGACAAGAATGGCCTCTCTGCATGGATGTTGCCGCTATGCTACTGTGGCTGCTAGAAAACAAATGATGATTTGGGGCTGCTCCCCTCCTTGGAAAAAGCTGAAACCCTAGATTCGGGCTCTACTCAAGAAACCCAGAAAAACCCAGAAAGCTTTCCTGGAATGGCCGACCCCCAAAAAACACCCTCTTGGGGTTCTGCGTAGTTCCTTAATGCCCTGCGCTGCCACTGAAGGAAAACCCCTCTAAACTCTGCCTGAAACCTTGCCAAAAATCCTCCAATGAGACAAGAGTTGGACCCTTGTTCAATCTCCCAGCATAAATCCGTCTGCAAAACCCCAATCCAACACTGCCACCAGGAAGAACTGCGTCCCTCTCCCAGTGCTGCACAGTCCTCCAAAACGCTGCTAAAACTGCTGCTGGAATGCTGATGAAACTATTGCTGAAACACCAAAGGAAATACCTTTCCCGAGCAGGCACTCGAAGTCCCCCAGGGCTAAGGGTGAGATCTCCGAACGGAGACACTTGATGCACTAAACAATGCTGCAGACTAGCTAAACAACCAAGGTGCTCAGAAGTCGAAACGACTAGCTCAAAAAGCACATAACTGAATGATAAAAATGAGGGGGCTTCTCCCTCCTTTATAACCTTTGCCTCTCTCAATCCCAAGTCTCACCTCCTCCAACGTAAATCCTCTCTTGCCACATGTTTCTTCCCTTCTGCGCAATCCCTCCAAGTGTCTACGTGGGCTCCATCTCTGCGTCCCCCTTTGGCCCCCTTGTCTCCCCTTTAAGTCACAACATTGTGCTACTATGAAGTGAATTTTATTCTAAAAGTGAGTTATGTCCCCTTTTCTCACCTTTTTATTTATAAATAACTATAGAAGGCAAAAATTAAGCAAAATTGAATATTCCAATTAGCCATGGCTAATTAGGAATATTACAGTCTCCCCCAGCAAAATGTTGCTTGTCCTCAAGCAACTGAAGTGATGGATGCTACAAGATTTTCTCACTCTCCCAAGTGGCATCCTCATTCGGCAAATTCTTCCACCTCACCAAGAATTCCTAGACCGTCCTGCTCCACAGTTGCCTCTCCCTGGTATCAATAATAGCCTTCGGCTGCAACACCAAATGCCCCTCATCATCCATGGGTGGTAGCTCATCTATCACTGTCACCTGGTGCCCCAATGCCTTCTTCAGGCATGATACA
Organism: Pinus taeda; assembly: GCA_000404065.3. Taxonomy (NCBI): domain Eukaryota; kingdom Viridiplantae; phylum Streptophyta; class Pinopsida; order Pinales; family Pinaceae; genus Pinus; species Pinus taeda. The sequence continues at coordinate 69,694 of APFE030433576.1, read as the reverse complement.
TGAAAGACGTTATGAATCTTGCTGCCTTGGGGCAGCTCCAACTCATATGCAACCTGTCCAATCCTGCATATCACCCTATATGGCCCATAAAAACGGGGCTTGAGCTTCTCAGCCCCCTTCTGCTTCAGTGGCGACTATCGGTATGGCTGTAATCATAGGTAGACAATGTCCCCTACCTCAAACTATCTCTCCACCCGACCCCTGTCAGCATACAGCTTCTGCTGGTTCTGCGCTCTAGCCATGTTATCCTTGAGAGCTCGGAGGATATCCTGACTCTCTTGGATCCAAATCTTGGCTCTAGGAGCCTTGCTATCACCAAACATCACATCAACAAAAGATAAAGGATTATACCATATAAGGCATAGAATGGTGACATACCAATGGACATGTGATGTGTAGTGTTGTAGCAGTACTCCCCCAGCTGTAGCCACTTCAGCCATGCTCGTTGCTTCCCACTGACATAGTTACGCAAGTAGCCCTCCAGCCACTTGTTAACTATCTTTGTCTGCTCGTCCGTCTGTGGGTGATAACTGGTACTCGGTGTCAACTCCATCCCCACCAACCGGAAAAGCTCCTACCAAAACCCGCCCATGAAACGGCTGTCCCCATCACTGACGATGGTCTTAGGAAGACCATGTAGCCTGAAGATCTCTCTAAAGAACAACTCAACCACCTGTGCTACTGTATAGTGTGCGGATATGGCAAAAAAATGTGTGTACTTAGTCAGTCGATCAACGACGACAGAGATACAATCCTTGCCCTCTACCATGGGCAACCCTGTGATGAAGTCCATCAAAATGCTCTCCCATTTCCCCTCCAGAATGGGAAGAGGCTACAATAATCTCGTGGGATGGCTTATCTCTCCCTTGTTCCTCTGGCAAACATCGCACTCCCGGATATGCTAGAGTACATCCTCCTTGAGGCCCTTCCATGAGAACCTCTCTCTAATGGCCCTATAAGTTTTGGTAAACCCCTGATGGCCTGCCAATGGTGAATCATGTGATGCCTATAGTATCTTCTTCTTGAGCTGAGGCCCCTCAGTCAAGAAGATCCGGTCCCTGTAATAGATGATCTCATCGACCACCCTGTACCTGTCATTTGCCACCTACCCATCGAGAACCTGACATGCAAACCTGTCCTTGGAGTACTCTACTAAGAGTTGATCCCTCCAATTTGTATCCAAGCTCATAAGAGACAACGTGGCTAGTCTACATGAAAGGGCATCTGCTACCACGTTGTTCTTACCCTTGACATACTCTATGTCAAAGTCATATGCTTGGATCTTACTGATCCACTTCTGCTGCCTCTCCTGTAGCTGCTTCTGCTCCAAAAAGAACATGAGGCTGTTGTGATCAGTCCTCACCCTGAACCTGTTACCTACCAAATACTGCCAGAACTCGGCCAATTTATGCATGATGGCCAGCATCTCCTTGTCATATATAGAATACAACCTCTCGTGCGGAAGGAGCTTCCGACTCTCAAAGGCTATAGGGTGTCCTCCCTACATCAATACTGCATTGATCCCCTCTCCCGACGCATCACACTCCAAAACAAATGGCTGCGTAAAATCTGGCAATGCAAGCACTAGGTAGCTGCTCATAACCTCCTTGAGCCTATTAAAGGCTCGCTGCGCTGTATCTGTCCAATTGAATTCCCCCTTCCTCGTCAAATCCGTTAGGGGTGCAGCAAGATGTGAGAAACTCATGACGAACTTTCGGTAGTAGGTGCAAATGCCAATGAATCCTTGAAGTTCTGTCACGTTCCTCGGCTCTGGCCATTCTCTGATGGCCCTAATCTTCTCCTCGTGGACTCTCACTCTGTCCACTCCTATGATGTGTCCCAAGTACAACATCTCTGTCAACCCAAACTCACACTTGGAGAGCTTGGCATAGAACTGTCGCTCCTGCAAGATATGAAACATTGTCTCTATATGCTGGAGATGTTCCTCCCAAGTCCTGCTGTAAATGAGGATATCATCAAAGAATACCAACACAAACTTCCTCAAGTGACTGCGAAGATGTAATTCATGCAGGACTGAAATGTAGCGGGGGCGTTGGTTTGCCCAAAGGGCATCACCAAGAACTAAAGTGCCCATAGTGACACCTGAAGGCGGTCTTGGGAATGTCCTGCTCCCTCACGCGAATCTAATGGTACCCAGATCTCAAATCAATCTTTGAGAAGAACCGTGCTCCTCTCAACTCATCCATCAACTCGTCGATCTTGGGTATGGGGTACCTATTCTCTAGTGTCTTCTTATTCAGGGCCCTGTAGTCAATGCACATCCTCAATGTGTCGTCCTTCTTCTTCACCAACACCACGAAAGAAGCAAAAGGACTCGTGCTCAGCCGAATGTGCCCAAGAGCCAACAACTCCTGAATGGCCCACTCAATCTCATCCCGATAGGCCTTGGGATGCCTATAGGGGGTAGTAATCATTGCCTGAATACCCTACTTAAGCTCAATGGTGTGCTCAAACCCCTGGTCTGGTGGCTGTCCTGGCAGAATATCCCCAAACACTATGTCATACCGGTCGAGGATGGACTGTATCTCTGGATGTACCATCTGTCCTGTAGTCCTTGTCTCTAATGCATGCAGCTCCACTGCCCACTCTATGTCTCCCTTCCAGAAGACTGCCTCCATCCGATGAGCCAAAATCGTCTGAGGTGGATATGTCTGTTGTCCCTGTATCTTCTCATGCCTCCCTGTCTTCTCATCATCCCACTTCATCTCTAGGGTCTTCCAATCTGTCGTGACCTTCCCTAGAGTGATAAGCCACTGAACACCTAGTATCACATTATTGTCAGGAATATCGACCACGAAAAAGTGGTCAGTCAGTGTGTAGGTGCCCATCATCATTGATAGCTCTGGAACATAACGAGCACACATCATGGTCTGATCTCCTGGGACCAAGACTGAAAACCCATCGAAGCTCTTGGTCTGTATACCTCTCCGCTCAACCATCTGTGCATTGATGAAGTTGTGGGTTGCCCCACTGTCAACCAAAACTGATACTCGCTGGCCACGTATTGTCTCCCATACGCATAGCATCAGATACTTGGGAACTCCTCGCAATGCTACAAGGGCCCCTCTGGTAGGTGCAAAAGATGCACCACTTATTGCTGGCGGTGGAGGTGGCAAAGGTCCCTGCACGGCATGGCTATCTCCTACCTCCACATCATCCTCATCATCCTCTTCCCCACTGCTCTCGGAGAAGACCTCAATAAAATGTGCTTTGTCAGTAGCACATCTATGTCCTAGTGCCCACAACTCCTGACAGGTGAAGCACAACCGCTTCTTCTTCAGCTCCCTCCTGGCATCATCATCAATCTGTGCTCGTCCTGGATTCCCCTTTGGAGGTGGAATCCTCACATTCTTCCCCTTAGACTGGAAAGTCTGTCTCTGGGGGTAAGGTGTCTGGGTCCTGGGTAAGACATCCTGTAAGTCCTAGGTCCTACTAATGGCGTCTTAGAGTGTGGCTGGTCTAGTGGATCGGACTAAACCCCGGAGTGGCTCTACTAACCCCTCAACATACGTATAGATCCTCCGTGCCATGGATATATTATGCACCATCACTGAGACCCTCAAGAAATCTACAATGTAGGTCTATGGGCTCCCTATTTGTTTGAGCTTCGTCAGCTCAACAAAATGTTTCTCTAGATCCCTTCGATCAAATCGCTCCATCAATCTCCTGGTGAACTCGGCATATGTCGTCACTGTGGAGTGTCTGGGTGTAACCATCCCATGAAACCACCAATCTTGAGCCTCACCATCCAAATGCAATGTTTCCACCTTGATGGCCTTTGTCTCCGATATCTGATTAAGCTGGAAATAAATGTCTAGTGTCTCCACCCAAGACTTTGCCGAACTGTTTGATGAACCATCAAATGTAGGCAAGTGGAATCTACTCGCTGCACGGTGGGTGTCACCATCATGGTAATGTTGGTACCCTCTGTGATGGTCGCGAGGTCTACTATTCCGCTGGAGCTGAACAAAGTCTCTGAATGAAAGAGCATCCCTGAACTCCTGCCCATAGGCCTGTTACTATGCAAAATAATTGCCCATATGGTCGGGCTCTGCCTCCTGCTGGGCTTCGGCCCTCATGTTTGCTCCTAAGAACGTGGGCATGGTAGAGCATGTAGGGGCATGCGAGGCCACCTGCTGCACAATATCACGATGCTCTGGAAAATGATGGGATGCACCCGATCCCTCGCCAATCTAAAAAAACCTATGGGCTCTCGCAGTTTCTGGCCTCTACTGCCATGAATCTCTACCCCATCACCTCAATCTGTCTCGACAGATCCTGCACTGATTTGAGAAGCATATTTGCGAATCTCTTCCCGCCCTCGTCTGCCATCTGATCCTTCTGCTCTGCATCCACCCTAGGCTCCTTCTGTTCTGCGTCTCCCACAGGCTCCTCCTATTATGTGTCCTCTACCCGAACACAGTCTCCCTCTTCGTAGGTGTTCTCCAACCTATGCCCAGTGTCTCTTTATCTCCTACCCCTATAACATATGTAGGGATTTTCCCTCGGTGTCATAGATTGCTAGCTCCACAGGCTCAGCCAAATCTATGCTCTAATACCACTGTAATATTCCTAACTCAGAATATTCCTCAAACCCCAACAAAACTCCAACCAAATATGTGCAAACGATATAATAACCCAGAAGTGATAAAATAACAGTGGAACAACATATAATAATGTAAACCGGAAATATAAGCAGATACACAAGAAATGCAGTGAGAAATGCTAAGCCATTTTATTATATTGAGCAATAAAATGAGTACAAGAGGTGATTAGACAGATGGCACCTCGACTTGCAAAAGGCAAGTGAAGAAATACTCTCAGAATGACAAGAATGGCCTCTTTGCGTGGATGTTGTTGCTGCTAGAAAACAAATGATTATTTGGGGCTGCTCCCCTCCTCAGAAAAAGCTAAAACTTTGGATTCAGGCTCTAGTCAAGAAACCCAAAAAAACCTAGAAAGCTTTCCTAGAATGGCCGACCCCCGAAAAACACCCTCTTGGGGTTTTGCGTAGTTCCTCAATGCCCTACGCTGCCACTGAAGGAAAATCCCTCTAAAATCTACCTGAAACACTGCCAAAAATCCTCCAGTGAGACAAGAGCTGGACCCCTGCTCAATCTCCCAACATAAATCCATCTGCAAAACCCCAATCCAACACTGCAACCAGGAAGAACTGCGCCCCTCTCCCAGTGCTGTGCAGTCTTTCAAAACGCTGCTAAAATAGTTGCTGGAATGCTGATGAAACTAATACTGAAACACCAAAGGAAATACCTTGCCCGAGCAGGCACTCAAAGTCCCCCGGGGCTAAGGGTGAGATCTCCGAACGGAGACACTCGATGCACTAAATAGTGTTGCAGACTAGCTAAATAGCTAGCGTGCTCAGAAGTCGAAACAACTAGCTCAAAATGCACATAACTGAATGATAAAAATGAGGGGGCTTGTCTCTCCTTTATAACCTTTACCTATCTCAATCCCAAGGCTCACCTCCTCCAATGTAAATCCTCTCTTGCCACGTGTTTCTTCCCTTCTACGCAGTCCCTCCAAGTGTTTGCATTGGCTCCATCTCTGCATCCACCTTTGGCCCCCCTTGGCTCCCCTTTAAGTCACAACGTTGTGCTACTATGAAGTGTCTTTTATTCTAAAAGTGAGTTATGTCCCCTTATCTCACCTTTTTATTGATAAATAACTATAGAAGGCAAAAATTGAGCAAAATCGAATATTCCAATTAGCCATGGCTAATTAGGAATATTACATAGTCTCAAGGCTCAAGCCTCCAAATTGAGTCCTTGAGTCCCTAAACATCACAATGCCTTAGCCTTTGTCCTCCCAAAACTAAATAATGGGCATATTCAAGCCTCATTCCCTATCCTTGAACTCTTAAGTCCCTCAACTACACAATCTCTTGAACAGGTGAGTTCATGAAATATGTTGGGTTAGGGGTTTTTCAGGCTGATGTCAGCTTGTCATGAATGTTTTTCAGTTGCAGGTACTCTATCTTATCATGATAAGATGATGAGGGAGGAAAAGGAGAAGGGGACCATGCTAGAAGACACATATGGAGTTGAAGAGATAAGACGATCATCAAGTGAGAAGATGAAGGAACACTAGATTACAACAAAATATCAAAGATTAGGACCACATGAAGACTCCATCTAATTCACAACCATTTTTAGGGTGGTTATGAAGAACAAATCATATCTCACATGAAGATGAAGCATTGGACATGTCTTATCGAAGACAAAGCAGCAATAGAGAATGGCTTGACAGTGCCATGTGATCAATCCATGTCATCAATGTCATGTCACGTCATGAGTCATCATGTGCCACATCATTTGTGAATTATGTAAAATTTATATTGGAAAATGTAATGTAAAGTGGAAGTCCAAGAGTCATCTATGTAATGTGAAAATTCATGTGGGAGTCGAAAGGTCATACATAAGTCAAACAATCATGAGGATAGTCCAAGAGTCACATAAGAATATTTATAAGAATGTTTTGTGAATATTTATGATTTATGTTTGCTTTCACTTGTACTAAAGTAGTTGAACTATTTTGGTTATTTTAGTGCTTATCTATTTGAAGATGCGTTGTAATGGTTGTAACAATCATCGCATCTATGTGGACTATTGTTATTGACTTTAGGAATTTATCTTTCACTTGTGTGTACCTCTACTAGGGTGGTACTATTACCTTTGTCTTAGAGGCTAAACTTTCCTCTCTCCACAATAGAAGAACTTGGATACACCTAGAACCGAACACTCACCAGTTACACTTACTTGCTTTTCGCAAAGGCACATATACGCTTCTATGTCTTGCCGACAGTTAAAGCCAAGGCAATTCTATAAGAAAATATGGCAACCGGGCCGATACTTCGGATGAGGCTCCTATTCCAAATAGTGTAAGGCCTAATTGGGAGTTCACATCAGTGAGAACCCATTCTTTGACGAATTTCCATTGCCTTTAATAAATGGCGCTAGAAGGAGGGAAAGATAACAAGCTATGCCTGTTGAGTCTATTTAGAACCTTTTATCTAATCTGTCTCACCCTCAAATAATACTCCCTCTGTTTTTTCCTAACCTATCTCCTAGTAATCTTTTAATCCCCGATGAGCCTCTTTATCACTTGTGTCAATTAAAGTTTGATGATGAGGATGAAACATCCATAACCGAGCACATCTATGATTTTGTTAAATTTTGTGGATATTACAAAATTGATGATGAATATTTTGCATGTATCATTTTCTTCCTCATCCTTGAAGGTCGTGTTAATCGATGGTTTCATACCTTACCACCTACTTCCAACCATTAGTTTCATCATTTCCTCAAGGAGCTTCATATTACCAAGATGTTTATAAAAGAATCAATCAACTTATAATGAAGCCCGATGAATCAGTTCAGGATTTCTCTAATCGATTCCTTCACCTTTGTTATGAATTTCCTAAAGAAGGCACAAATTGGGATTTCTTGAAACAAAAGTTTGAGTGTTTAGTTCATATCTCTTTGCACGGTGAATCAAAACCACCTAATGTTTATTCTTCCCCAACTTTTGTAAATCACGATACACCTCTAATTTCAGAGGGGGAATCTACGATTCTTTTTGTTTCTTGTCCTCCTCCCTTTTCAGTTCCAATGTGGGTGCCTCCTTGCGATGATGCCGAAGTTAAGAAGTCTGAAAATCAAATTCCTAATCTATATCTTCATCCTCCTCTCACTTTTCATGATTCATATCTAACGGAAGAAACCCTAGAATGGCTCATGGAGCCTAGGGTGAACGATAATCCTTTCATTCCTCAAGATGACATTGGCACTCTTAACATTAATCTTGAATCTGGTTTCGTTGGAAGTGTTACTTCTTCAAGGGACATCTATAATCCTCTATTATCTACATGTCATGAATCCGTGTATCATGATCTTGTTGATCAAACTGCTCCACCAACTAGCTCTTCATGCTCTCTTGATTTTCGAGTTCCTGGTTCAAATTGCGATTAGATACAAGGCAGTCACATTACACTGGTAGAGGAGGAGGAAAGTGAAGATACTTTTGACCTCTCTTCCCTTTTTCAAAGTCCCATATGTCAAGATGATATACTTCCATTCTTGGATGGTTTTGAATCTGAAAATCTCGATAGTGAATCAAATGCAATCAATTCTTTCAATCAAACCATAACATCGGGAAATAATCATTCTGATGGTGATAATTCTGTTGATGTAATAGATTACGAATTCCCAAGTGCACCAGTTGATCTTTTGGTTTCTCATGAATATTTTAATTTAGATCTAGAAGTTGATTCAGTCAAAGAAGATGTTCTTATCGAAACTTTGTCTACATCTCACTATCCCTTGTGCTCTACTGTTTGTGATATATCTAAATGTGATGAAGATGCTCCTCGCTTTTCAAGTTCTCCATCTAATGAGTTAACTTCCCAATTGACACAAGGTAGTGAGGTCATCCATGACATGAAAGGAACTAATCAAATCATTGATTATTCTTTCCATCCCTCATCATATCTTATTTTGCATGAAGACAACTCTTAAAATAAGCTTGCTCATGAAATTTCTCTAATTCATACATCTGCAGATTTGCAATCAAAAAAATATTTCAATTTGAGTAATCTAGTTGTTGAACTTGCATAATTCAGTCAAATTAGTAATAGATGGCTACCATCCAGTTAGTAGTGATCTCATTGAGATCAAAGGAAATAATTATCCTCACACCATACATCGTCTGATTCAATCCACAGGATGCGATTTTACAATCCTTGAAAGTTCCCGGACATGTCAGGACGTCGATGCACTTTGATCTGAAAGAAAAATGACATCCACCCATGGAATTTACCCATGGTATTTATCCAATAATGGAATGTACCCATGGTATTGTAAGTGGCATCCACCCATGGTATTCATTCACCCATGGTATTTTCCCATGGTATTGTAAGTGGCATCCACCCTTGTTATTCATCCTCCCATGGTATTTATGCACCCATGGAATTTACCCATGGTATCGTAAGTGACATCCACCCATGGTATTCATTCACCCACCCATGGAATTTACCTGTGGTATTGTAACAAAAAAAAGACTATAAGTAACAAGTCGTATTTTGTAAAAGGATAGATTGTCCACCACAATGTAGCTTTTACAGCTATTCTCTATTTTAGTAAAAAAAATCTTTATGTTTTTGTTTATTGTGTGTTCTCCTATTTTCTTCTTGCATTTCAATTTTTTTTAGATCTTGGGGGCCTCCCCCCAAGATTCGAATTAGTGGTATCAGATTCAAGTTATGACTCCATGGGAATGAGGGTTTGAAGCATATTTCAATTTCAAAATTTTGCACAAATCTTCAGAAAACCTCATGCAAGTGATATGACATACACAGAGCATTCTAGAATGTGAAAAATAGCTCATTTCAAATTCTTTTTTGTTATCTCAAATAGTTTTTTTACGGAATTTGATTTTGTTTCCCGGTTTGATAGATATGAGAAATTGAAGTTAGACATGTATGGAACGTTGCACAACCGCGCATACCATGAGTTTATGGAATCATTTTCTCACTCCATAGGTCATGAAATTTGAAGTGTCTTATTATATCGATGGAAATATCTCTTCAATACCTCAAATTGGTCTTTGACGAAATTCTATTTTATCACATGTAGCAGAAGTTATCAACAAAGTTGTAGCAAGAGGTTTATAATGTGAAAAAGGCCTTTACAACATCTCATTGTATAGGAGAATCTACAACACCCATGGCCACTTTTATTACAAGTTTGTAGTATATTTATAGTTTAGGTACATCTCTAGTGTGGCTTGGATTAGTACCCCACCCAGAATCCATGATTTTTTATATCTGTAGCAATATTTAGAGCGGGTTCCCTTTGGAACATGCCCTCCACCCCGCTTTAGTAGGCACCCGCTTCACATTCATCAGTTTCAACATAGAACATCTAATTTGGGTTCTTTGGAGACGTCCCCCCCCCACCCCAAGCTATGTAGGCACCTGGTACTTCATCAACAGTCAACATCAATTTTATGGGTCAACCACACAAAACCCTTGTTATCGAAGTCCATTTGCTAGGCCACACACTGTTATTATCACAATTGATCACAAGAATTATAGGGTATATCTATCCTCAGATCTTCATTTTTCATGGTTAGGAGTCATCCACAAACCCATGCTTCCTCAAATTCCATTTTCTAGGCTGCACGCTATTAGTATCATAGTTGGTCACGAGCATTACAGTGTATCTCTATCCTCCCATCTCATAATGGTTATGGGTTAATCACACAAAACCATTCTCTTAAGTGGCTCTTCATATTCAACATAGGCTTCTCAGGAGGGAACTTCACGCAATGTGGACCATTGCTTCTTAATGAGGGAGGAATGATCCGAATGGAAAATGGCATCCACCCATAATATTCATCCACCCATGGACTTTACCCATGGTATTGTAAATGGAATCCACCCATGGTATTTATCCACCCATGGTATTGTAAGTGGAATCCACCCATGGTATTTACCCACCCATGGAATTTACCTATGATATTGTAACAAAAAAAAGGCTATAACTAACAAGTCACATTTTGTAAAAGGACAAATTGTCTACCACAATGTAGCTTTTACAATTATTCTCCGTTTTAATAAAAAGTTTCTTTGTGGTTTTGTTTATTGTGTGTTCTCCTCTTTTCTTCTTGCATTTCAATTTTTTTTAGATCTTGGGGTCCTCCCCCAAAGATCTAGATCGTGCTTCAGCTTTCGTTGATGGTAATATGAGGATATCGTGACTCTGGTAAGTCCCCCGAACTAAGTCAGATTTTGTTTCTTTCACACAATCCTTCTCTTTACATGGTTTCACTCGATGTAAATTTATTTTTGAAATATGTTTGGTATTTTGGATGTAATATTTTGAACTTTCAAAATTTAGTTTCTAATCATATTCGAGATTTTATTTCACATGATTAATCTCTATGCAAGGCTCTTGTACTCAACTCAGGTTTGGAATATGTTTCTCTCATAGAGTCATGGAATTGTGAAGTTGATCATTTCAAAGACCATCTTTGGCTGAATGAATCATGCCTATCAGATTCATTTCTTAATAGTCAACTCTTGGTTTCTCTTGCGAATGTTATATTGCAAATATTTCCCTTCATTGCACCTGAAATCGTCTTGAGTGATAATGATTGCACAAGTTATTGCATGAATCAAATTGTTCTCCGTTCACTATGTCATGAATTGTCTCATTTGTTTGTTGTGTTGGCATTCCTTCTAAATTCTTTCGATGATGATGATGCTTGTACAATTTGTCACCAGTTATAGGAAAATGGTTTGTCACATTCGACATGTGAGGAAGTTGATTCTAATGTTCAGGTCATTCACATAACTATTCAAATTGGTTTATCTTTTCTAATTACAAACTGAGAATCTGATGCTTTAATCAACCCATCCAATGATGATTATGTCTGTGATGATTGTTATTCAACTTACTATTTTCCCATCAACACATCTAATGAAAATTGTTTTACATCCTTTGATATTTATGGTTTAACATCTCATCATTCGGGTACTTGTCAAGCAGTTGAGGCAACTCCACACTTGCTGATGGTTATGTCAATTCCTCGCTGTCTTGACATTCCTTCTGAATATGATCAGATCTATTTCCCCTCACAAGATTCTCATCGTAATCCAATGCCTTTAACTAAAAATTCATCTTTTCAAATATTTTGGGGTTTTCGAGAGGATTGTCACGAATTTTATTATCCAATCGCTGAGTGGTTGGAGCAATATTACCTAGCAAGCTCCACCATAAATAACAAGTTTCTATTTTTCCTTGTGCTTGCTAAGGAGTTTGGTGTAGATGAGGACACATTCGCAAGAAGCTTATGAGGTTTGTTGAATGATGGTTTTCATTGAAAAGGTAAGAATATGAATTGGTTAGAAGTAGTGGCTATGGCCTATCTTTCTGTTGATATGAAAGACCTTCAAATTTGTGTGCAAGTTATTCAAGTTTTTATATTTTCTCTTGCACATTGCTTTATGTCAGTTTTAATTGATCATATCTTTGTGTATACAGGTCAGGAGCAACTACGGTGGCTACATTAGAAATTTCATTATATGTGACCCTAACCTTCTAGCTGTTTAGGTTAGGAGTAGGACTAGCTGATTTCTAGTTTTCCCTCTCTTGCACTCATCCTGCATTTCTTCTCTTTAGTCTTTCTTGTCTTTTCTTATTTTTTGTCTTACATCATGCTTTGGTTTAGCCTCTTTTTTCTTGTGCTTTGGTTTTGCTTTCTTGTTGTTTCATGTCTTTTCCTTTTGGTTCTATCAATGAGAATTTACATGAAGGGTGTACTATTTGGGCTTGAAAAACAATGTGGAAAAATAGAAAAGGACTTTGTGACACTGCAACATTTGGTTAACTCTCTATCCTTCTTCCTTGTCTTGGTTACACCTTTTGGTTGATGATGTTCTAACGGAAAATACGATCCTTGTGTTAGGAAAGCCTTATGTTGAACCATGATCTCATGTCTATTATGGAAACTTCATGCCTACACTTAGGTTTTCATGTTTCAGTATTTCCAGGCTGATCAATTCAAGTAGAGAAGGACAAGGGGAAAATCTAAACAAGCAAACCAATATCAGAGGTCTTATATATGCTTCTCTAAAGGGACAACCTCTCCTACTCTCAATAACTGAAGGTCCCTCTTCCGCCCATGAAATAAATAAGTGTCGATGCATAGTCATAAATAAAGGCAAAAGAAGAGAAAGGCTTCTTACGCAGAGAGGTGAAGCAAGCAACTCAGTCAGGGTATTGTCTAGGCCTACTGGTAGCGGAGCAACATCGGAGATGAAAAACTATACTATGAAAATCTAAAGCTCGCGAACTTCATTTCCCTATCCTGATTCAAAATATCGTTGATCTTATATTTGTGTTTAACTTAATCACCCTCCAAAATTTTTCCAATACTTAAATTTTTGAGCCTACTGTGGATCTTGTGATCAGTTGTTCCATAGTCACTTGTTGATCGATCGAAGTCACTTGCTCACACATGCTCAGTTTTCTACAAGTTCATGAGCGCATTCTTTTACGCAAGCTTAAACAAGCATAACACAATCCATCAAGACAATTTCTGTGAAACATTCAATCCATGTCGATAGTCAGTGCACACTGTTATTGGTAGTCCCTCACTTTTGGCTGCATTTGTACTTCTATTTTGGTGAGTTTTTGAAACAATTACTTTTACGCACCTTCGCTTTTGCAAGTGTCATTTTCATGCTTTTGACTGTCGCTTTTTCTTGACTTCAGTTTAATTAGTGTCATTTTCATGTTATCTTCGCTATGGCATGTGTTTCTTTCACAGTCATTTGCATATCACAAGTGTCGTTCCCCCTTTTATCTTCATATAGTAAATGTTGTCTTTTCTCATGTGGAGTGTCGCATAACACACAAAAGCTAGTTTTGGTGTGCTTCAAGGGGTAATATTTGTGTTAATGAGTTTTACTTATTAGTGAGCCTTGGTATTGCACCAAGAGTGCTACAACTCCCAAGGGCTCGTCAACTTTATTTATCAACCCAGGTTTCATACAAACTTCAATGTGACAATGCTATATACACAGTAGATGGAATTCTAATCATGTCACCCTCAACTAGGTCATTTGATAAATAGGGCTCCAAGACCATTCTTCTATTGAATTAGAGGGAAATTAACTATTGAAAGTGCAATTCAAAGGCTAGCTCTAACGTAGGAAAGAAAATTATTTTCAAGTTTAACTTGTAGATGTTAGCAACTTGTAAATGTTGCTGAATCAATTCATGAAATAACACAAGAGCTATACTACATCTAGAAAGGAAACTATACTATTTGCAATGAATCATCTAGCTATCAAATTCACTTGTAAACAGGAAATTATCCTACCAACTCATAACTCAAGGTTTCATGCATCATCTATCTAATCCACACTTGCATATAAAGTAATGTTCTACTTGTGCTAAATCTGTGATGAAGAAACTAATGTTGTTCTATCTTGCAGTGAAGGAAAATGGATGGTTGGAATGGCATAGGTGTTGCCTTTGATCATGGAGTCCAAGCTAGGGGGTCAACCTACTCCTAAAGTAGGTCAAAGTTGCATTACATGACAAAACAAGGGAAAAACAGGCTGCTACACGCATGCTACATGAAGGTGCTACAAGATCCTTGTATTGCTACAGGAAGGTTTGTAATGCTACAGGAAGGAAGCCGAGAGGGTTTGGAAGGTAAGAATTATGAGATCAAGGTATGGCAAGGTGGATGGAGGCTGTGGTAGAGAGATGAAAGGTGACCAACACTCCTAGCCAAGATCAATAATTCAGGAAGGCCAATTTTGGACTTAGAGGGTTGCTCACGGTGACCTTAGAGACAGAGCTCAAGAACAATATTTGAGATTCATCAAAAGAGGGTGGAAAATTCCTGGATGGAGATGGTGAAAATGCCCCTTTCCTACAGATCCAACAGTCCTACAACATCACATGCACATGCTCTCTTATCATTCACAAAATATCATAAAAAATGGTGGAAAATATGAGTTGGAATTAAAAACTATCTAACTTATGCCAAAAAATCTGATCTATGCAATGAATCAATTCTAAGCTTCAACAAACATATGCAAAACAAGCTAACTAATGTAGACCTTTTTACAAGAAATCATAAACAAGAAATCATCAACATAGTATTTTTGGGCTGTGATTGTAGATTCCTTTGGTCATGCTCCCATGAGAGAGATGAGATAGAGGTAACAATCACAGGCTTTTTGAGGAATTATATTCATTCTAAGCTAAAAAGGAATATTACCAATACACAAGAGGGACCTAAGCTACTGGGGTTGGGCCCAAACCCAAGAGCCTCAACCCTCTGAAACTAACTCAATGATGGATCAATAAGAAAATTCTCATTATCATTGCAAAAATTTGAAATACATCACATAACATGTCAAAAATAGCAGTAACAAGTGCTTGATCTCAATAGCTTCATAGCTGAAAATAAATTCAAAACTCGAGAAAGGTGGATCTAGACCTCCTTGAACTGCACTTGCTTGGCTGCCAATGACCTTGATCTGATGAGAGGTAAGGTGGTGATCTTGGATGATTGAGGGAGTTAAGGAGGTGGACAACTTCCTAGAATCTCTCCCTGTTGTCTACTTCGAGCTCTTGCATTGAAATGATCTCAAAATTGCTCCAATTCCAAAATTTAAACCATATTAGGCCACATGACATAGAAAAACATCTTTCACCCCTCTCACTAAGAATAATATAACAAAAATTGTAAATAAATGTGAGAAAGAGATAATTTTAAAGTTGGAGGATGGCGTTATGACCCTTATGATATACCTATTGATGATCCTCATCATCACCCCCCTACTGAAGTTGTTGCTCATTTGCTGAGAAACTCAGTCATCTATGTCCATATCTTTCATGGCCCTGGTGGCCTCTCTGACATCCCAAGGTTCTTTAGAAGGTGTTCCTTCTTGAGGATAGAAGCCTCCATTCTTTTCTATTTTGGTCCACTCCTTCCTCTCCTCTTCTTCATTTCTTCCTTCCTGTAGGCCTAGCAACAAGGGTGGAATGAGCTTGAGTCCAATCTAGTTGAATTTTAATCTCTGCATGAGTCTTTTGTACAGGGGTGTCCTTTCCAATGCATTCCTTAACTTTTCAAGAGAGTAATACTCCCTAACCTGGAGACTATGGGGTAAGGAATTCCATCTTCTCTGGCAAGCTTGTTGGCTTTCTGTCCCTAACATCCTGAGTGTGCCTTCAAATTGTGAGATGGATTGCTCCTGGGTGGAAAGGTATTTGGGTGTTAGATCAAAATCATTGGAGATGATGCTATGATTGCTAATGACATCCATTGGGCTTATCTGCTCCGCCCTGATATATAGTGGTTCTTTTTTCTTCATTTTCTACTACTTTCTTTACCTCCTCATGAGTCATCCAAGATACTAGGGCCATCAGTTGCATATCCCCCAACTTTTCATTGGGATCCAAAATATTCATATCATTCAAGGTGATGTTATGCATGTAGAACTCAACCAATTTTTCTCTGTCTTCTATGCTACTTTGGTCACATAATTCAATGAATTGTTTGCAATCTTGAAATGGCATAGATACATGTTGTGCTAAGGTCCTAATTTGGAATTGCATCCATTGCTCTTTGAGAAAGAGTGCATAAGACTTGGATGGTTGTCTGAACTATAATGCCTCCATGGAGAGGCTTGCCATTTTGGCCAGTTAGGTTTCCTTCTCCTGCAACTTCTCTCTCAACCATCTATTTTTTGCCTGTAGTTGTTCCCTCATTATGGACTCTTTCTCTCTTATCTCACTTAATTCTTTGCCCATTTCAAGGGCCTTTTCTTCCATGAGGCCCACATCTTCCACCTTTTTAGACTTAGAAATTTGCATCCATTTGTGGGTTCTTCCTCTTTCTACTTCTAGTTCAAAGAAAAGTGGGATTGCAAATTTTTGGGGAATAACTCTCCCTCCTTGAATGAATTTATAATAGGAGCTCAAACTAGGTTGTGGAATAGACTCCTGGAGCTCTGGGAAGTCCTTCTCAAATGTTTTTTGGGAAGCTACCCCCTCTTGTAGCTGTTGTGTTACTTTTTGCCCCTCCCATTGCTCATTCTACTCCTCCTGTAGCACCCTTTGTTCTTCCTGTAGCACATTCTATTTTTCCTATAACACACTCTGTTTTTCCTGTAGCATGCTCTGTTCTTCCTATAGCCTCCCCTTTCCTTTTTGTTGGAGGGTGGTAGGTGCCTTGGGTTGTTTAAAGGAGGTTGATCTAGTGGTGGGCCTACTTACGTATGCTATATGAGTCTTTCATATGTTTTCTAGAGAGGTGACCTCTTGAACTTTTCTTTTAGTGGGCCCCACCTCCTCTTTCTTACTTGGAAACTCTTCAATTGTGATAGGGTCCTTGGTGGGAGTTTGAGGCCTTCCTTGCTTGATCTTGGTGCTTTTCCTGGTCTTAAAGTAGAGGGGAGCTTGGATTTGCCTCTTCTTTTTGGGTTTGACTGGGGTGCTCAAGGTAGCTAAGGTTGCAACTACCTCTTTTTCACTGGGTCTTGGAGACAAACTCGTTTTCTCTGGGGATACCCCTGCTTCTCTAGATCCAGTATTTTTCTCAGGGCTTTCTTTTTCTTGTTTCTCCCCCACTTCCTCTTTATCTTTCTTTTTATATACCTCTGCCTATGGTTCATCCTTTGTCGTCTCTACATCTGTCTCTTTTCCCTCTTCTACCTTTTCCTCCTCTTCTTCTTCTTCCTTCCCCTCTCTTCCTCCAACACGAGAGGCTAGGGTCTCCCCTAGTGCGAGGGTCTGTGTCAATGAAGGCCTCGCTATCCATGTCTATGAATTTTTCCCGAAGGACATGGATTCTTAGTTTGTTCAAGGCATCCACTGCTATCAGTTTAATGAGGTCATGATGGCCTAGGTGTTGGTGTTTTCCCTCTCTCACTTTTTGACTCATGTCCCTGATGGACTATGGGAGGAAGTGTGGCACACTGATTCTTTGAGCCAGGGAAAATTATGCTTGAAACGTGATTTCATGGAGTAATCTAAAATGGTAGCCATAAACCACACTCAACCTTCCTTCACAAGAGATGTATTCTAGGATATGGTAGGCCACCTCATGCTAGGGATAGGATAGTCTTTCCCTCTTAACTCCATTCTTGTCTTTGATAGGTTTTTCATTGGCATTGAAGAAGTTATTTTTAGCAGTGGCACTGGTTGTTTTGTCTTCTCTTCCTCATTTGAGCCCTAGGGGTAGGGTTGTCACTCTGCTAATTAGCTTAGGTCAGAGTGAAATAGCTAATCCCCTCACCATAGTGGTGGGACTGACTTTTGTTTGTGAGTTCAGGGCCATGGAAAATTCAAATGAAATGTAATCATCATATCACTTCAACAGTTCAAAGAATCCTAGCCACCGGTGCCTTCTAAAAGTTTCTACCACAAGATGGTGGAGATGGATTCTTTTAGTGTTTGAGGGCTTCCTTCTATAAATCCCCCCCCAATCCTTCTATATTTTTTTCAACAAGTGTAGAAGATGCTTCCTGCAATAGATTTGATGTATAATTAAGTGGAAGTAGAAGGTTGAAATCTCTGGTTGATGAAAATTTCATATATTCCCTCCAATCTACAGCCAAAAAAGATCTTTCATTTCACAGTTTGACTGATATTTCCTGTAGAATTTAAAGTGCACTAGCATACAAGTTATGGATGGATGAAGGAGAGGGTGCACTTACTTTTTACCACATGGCCTGGGATGAAGATAATAAATTGGAGAGAAATTCAACCCTTGGTAGCGTTCCTTCACCCTTTTAGTCTACCTGTAGCAGTCTATTAGCCTTCCTGTAGCATTTTCTAGCTTCCTATATCTTCCTCATGTAGAAATGGCACAACATGGTTCAACTCTCCTCGATGGCACCCTGAGCTTGTCCTCACCTTAATTGTTTTTGAAATGAGCGTAAATACAAAAGAATTGAATCCCCATTACATAATATGCCATTTTTGGCTTAGGCTTGGAGCACTATGATGACCTGGAAGACACACAAGGTTTCCTCTTTTGTACCTTTGTCCCCACTTGGAGTAATCATTCCCTCGTCCCTTATAATCAACACCTACTCTCTGTGATCCTAACTTGATTGATCCTAACTAACCACCTTCAGCTTATTAAAATATCTCCTCTTGAAATTTACACATTTTTCATTATTTACACATAGGGAGGAGATGAGAGTTTTCAATACTTGTGCCTACCTCGTGATCAATTGATGCAGGGATGTGCATGCTAGATCTGGACCTTTTTATTGTCATCAAGGGAGTTGACTTGTTGTGTTATTTTCTTTCTTGTGGACATCTTCTTTACTCCTCATGGTATTTGTCTGTTGTTGTTGCTATGTGTGCAGTTACCTTGTTGATGCCTAAGGTGCTATTGCTGGTGAAGAATCCTACTCGGAGTGGTATGACTATTGCAAAGTGCCTCATGAGGTGGTATCACCCCCCTACTGATGAGAAAAATAAGATTATGGCTTTTTGTGAGGTTTGTACAGGCTTCTACTAGATGAGGTTCTCTTCATGTAACAATCCTTTCTTTCTCTTCCAGGGTCTTCAAACTCCATTGGAGTGATGAGAGAGGATGTAAAGGGTCTAGAGGATGATGCTAGGACTTTGAGGGAGTGGTGTAGATTTGTGCAAATGGAGAGGATGTGCTCTACATGGTTCTCAAGAATTTTTTAACAGGAGTAAGACATAGTGAAGGGATTTTAGTGAAAAATATATATATATATATATTTTTTTTTTATGAACTGGGATGGATAAATGATGGATGGATGGTGGATCATGGTGGGGGAACCTTGTTAATCCTCAAAAATATCATGATTGGTGGTCCTTTCATTTGGATCTCCCTCCTATATCTTTTCGGAGCCCTCTTGTAGCAATACAGTACCTTCATGTAGCAATTACAGGTCCTTCCTATAGCAATCTAGAGAGGGGGTGAAACTTGAATTTTGAGTTACTCGGATGATGGGGAGTGGTGTTCACATGAGTTTGGATGGTGGCTATGAAGTGGATGGAGGGAGGAGTGGATAAAATCTTGAGGATGCTGGACCTGTAGCTATGGAATCCACCACTGACTTCAAACTTGCAAAATGACAAAAAAATTAACATACATGTTGTGGATCCATGTCTTGGGAATTTTTTTGGTTTTCTTCCTTCTCTTTTTTTGAGACACATTGGCTACCTTAGGAGAGGTTTTCAACTTGAATGCCTGAGCTAGACGCCTCAAGATAGGTTTTCACTTATGCATCTTTATTTTTTTCTTTCCTCCTAGGCTACCTCAGAGAGGTTTTCAACACAAGAGTTGGCCTCAAATTCCTCATAAAGGTTTTCATCCAGACCTTTTATTTATTTATTTTTTTTTTCAAGGTAATATCTAGAAATTTTGTGGACTAGAAGCTCTGACACTTCCAATCACATTGACCTCTATGTTGATGGTGCTGCTGAATTCTTCCTTAGACATAGGTTTTCTGTATACCTTCAACCTGTAGCCATTGACAAACAAGGGAATCCCTTCCTCATCAATGGTCCATATTTGAACAGCTCCATTGTCATGAAATTTCTCTATTAAGTATGGGCCTAACCATCTTGTCATCAGTTTTCCTTTTAAATCCTTGAACCTAGAGTCATATAATAAGGCCCAATCCCCTTCTTGAAAAACTTTTTCCTTGATATGTCAATCATGCTAGACCTTCCTCTACAATTGTATAAATTCAATGTGTAGGAGGGTATACATTCTGAACTCATCCAAGCCATTCAGCTGGAGAAACCTCTCCTGTTGTGCTTTGGTGACATCTAATTCCAATTGGGTTGCCATTCTCAAGGTGTTATACTCAAACTCAGCGGAGAGCAGAGCTTTCGTTCCATAAACCAGATCATATGGAGTGAAACCAATAGTTGTTTTCCAAGTTGTGTTATAGGCCCAAGTGGCCTCCACTACTCTACCTACTCAATCCCTCTTGCTGCTTCTCACAACCTTGGTGAGTATGCTCTCCAATGACCTATTTGTAACCTCTACTTGTCCATTTTCCTGAGAGTGATAGGCAATAGATTTTATGTGTTTGATATGATGTAGCTTTAAAACATTCTCGATCAGATTTGATGTGAAGTGAGCTCCTTGATCGGTGAATATATCCCCGGGGTATCGAAACTTGTAGAATACATTTTCCCTTAAGAATTCAACCAATTTCTCCTATATTGCTTCCTTGATAGCCTTTGTCTCATCCCACTTTGTCAAATAATCAGAGCACATAATGATGTACTTTTTATGCCCTAATGGTGGATCAATTGGCCTAATGAAATCTACGCCTCACTTGTCAAATGGATCCAAGGCCACCTAGGATTGTAAGGGAATTTCATCCTTGGGTGTGGGTTTCCCCATCCTCTAACACTGATCACATATGTTGGTATACATTCTTGGATCATGGTGGAGAGTGGGCCAATAATAGCCAACTTGTAGAGCTTTGAATGTTGTTCTCTTGGCAACAAAATGACCTCCACAGGGCCCATCATGACAGGCTAAGAGGATGTCAAAGAATTTCTCTTCCCTGACACATATCCTTAAGATCTTCTCTGGTCCTACCTTGAAGAGATTACCCCTAATCCAAGTGAAAGGGGTGCTCTTCCTTACAATTCTACTCTTCTCTCTGGATGACATATTTGGAGGAAATCTTGTAGAAACTAGGTAGCTGGATATGTCAGAAAACCATGGAGAGAGTACTGAGATAGAAAATAAGTGCTCATCTAGAAGCTGATCATCGACCATCCCTTCATCACCTGTAGGCAAAGCAAGTCTAGACAAAAAGTCTGCAACTACATTTTCTTTTCCTAGTTTGTCAATGATAGTTAAATCAAACTGTTGTAACAATAGAAACCATCTAATGATTATAGCATTCACATTAGGTTTATTCATCAAGTATTTGATAGCTACATGGTCAACATGCACAAAGTTTGGTATCCAATGACGTAGTGTCTGGATTTGTTCAAAGAGTGTACAACAGATAGGACTTTCTCAGTTATAGCATAGTTCAATTCAACCTTAGACAAATTTTTATTAGTGAAGTCAATAACGTAAGGTAACTTCCCATCTATTTGTCCCAAGGCTGGCCCCACAAATTTGTCAGATGCATCAACATGGATATGGAAAGGCATAGCCCTATTTGGGCCCATAAGTATAGGTGAAATGGTTAATTTCTCTTTCAAAATCTAAAGGGCCTCTTGGAAGCTATCTGTTTAGTAGAATTATGATTCCTTGGTTAGAAATCCAAACAATTGTGAGGCCACTTTTCTAAAGTCCTTGATAAACCTCCTATAGTATCCAGCTAAGACCAAGAAACTCCTAACATCCCTCCACTTTTGAAGAGTAGGGACCCTTTTTATGATGGAAATTTTGTTTGAGTCCACTTGTATTCCCTCCTGAGATATCAAATGGCCAAGGACAGTCCCTGCATTCATTAAGAATTCACACTTCTCAGGACTAAGCAAGAGGTTCATTTCAATGCACTTATTCATGACTTTTCCAATGATAGAGAGAGCCTCCAAGAAGTCACACCAATAGGGAGTGGAATCATCCATGTAGGTCTCTACAGAGTCACGGACCAACGCAACAAAGATGCTTAGAACTGCATTTTGAAAAGTGGCAGGGGAATTACATAAACTGAAAGGAAGGGACCTATAAGAAAAGGTACCCCAAGGACACGTGAATGTAGTTTTGTCTAGATCCTCTGGGCTGATCTGGATTTGATTGTAACCACTGAATCCATCCAGGAAAGATAAGAACTTCTTCCTTGCAAGGCCATATAAAACTTGATCAATGAAAGGTAAAGGGAAATGGTATTTCTTGGTGGGTTTTTTCATTTCTTTGTAATCCGCATAGATCCTCCACTTCCCATTCTTCTTTGGGACCAAAACTAGAGGGTGCACCCACTCACTATCTGAGATGGGGTATATGAACCCTTCATCCAACAACTTTTGCAACTCTTCCCTTACTATGTGCTTGAGGGCTGAGTTCATTCTCCTCTGAGGTTAGCACATAGGTTTGCATGCCTCCTTGATGTAGATGTGATGAGTACAAATTGAATGATGCACCCCATTCATTTATTTATAGTTCCAAGCAAAAGCATCTTAGTGCTCTCTCAAAATTTTGTACAACTTCACTTCTTGGTTGGCTGAGAGAGAAGGGTTAATCTTTAAGGTTTTAGATGGACCAAATTATACAAATTTGACATGGTTAGGACTTGGGTCAACTAAGCATAATTTAGTCCAAGGATTAGCCTCATATTCCTTTACAAGCTGAACAAGAGGCATGGTATTGGGGTGTTGGTTTTGGAGGATCTGGTCAATGCGGATATCTTCATCAGGCTTCCCACCTCCTATAACAACATCTAGGGTACATATTAGATGGGATGTTGTTTGATACACTTCATAATACTCCTCCTCTTCTAACCATAGGAGTAATTCATGCTCAATGGATGGCTGAGAAGGAGGGTACAATACCAACTGTTTGGACAAATGCTCATTCTTAATGGTCATGTTCCTGATCCTGCAATTGATGTAAGCTTCAATAGTGGCTAACCATGGCCTTCACAAGATGAGAGTATAACCATTGAATTTGGTTTTCAGATGGATAACCAAGAAGTTATTAGGATACTCCGAGGAGTTAATGGATACAATTAAATCCTCAAAAACTCCCTCAGGAACCATTGTGGATCTATCTGCAGGTTGCAACACTGTAGTGGTATTTCTCAAGGATCCTAGGATGTTTAGTTTTAACATGGTTTCTTTGGTCATCACATTGA
Organism: Pinus taeda; assembly: GCA_000404065.3. Classification (NCBI taxonomy): domain Eukaryota; kingdom Viridiplantae; phylum Streptophyta; class Pinopsida; order Pinales; family Pinaceae; genus Pinus; species Pinus taeda. The sequence continues at coordinate 46,302 of APFE030433576.1, read as the reverse complement.
TGGCAGCCCCAAGATCAGTCATGGTGTGAGGGACAATGATGCCATCAATGTGCACATCTACCACTGGACTTCTAGGGTTTAGATATTTTGGACAAATCATTCTCCGCAGCACCAAATCAGATAATTGACCAATAACATTGATGGTGGGGGTATCTATTTTTCTCCTCCTAGGGTGTTTGAAACATTTCTGTTTGATAAGATTATTGTAGATGGGAACATCCTTAATAGCTTGGAGGAGGGGTATTTTAACACACAAATTCTTCAATTCTCCTAGAATTTCAGTGTCTTCTGGGGTGTGTTGGTTAGGATGGATCAATCTCTCAAGAAAAGGAGGTGGATTTAATTGAGGGTTAATCTCTTCCTTTTCCTCTTCAAGCTCCTCAAGTGGAGATGGAGGTTGGTTATCTAGAAGCACTCTTCCAGACCTGAAGTTGATTTCTTAAATCTCCATAACATAGGTAGGGTAAGAGGTCTCTCCATTGTAGACCTATTATGCTTTCTTGTTATTCGAGTTCAGATTGGGTTGAGCAGACATCTGAGGTTGCTTGGGTGGAGCATGATGAGTGAGTTGCGGTTGAGATGGAGGTGGAGACAGTAAAGCAAGAGGTTGGTTGAATCGAGGCCTCCACCCTTGTGATTTGTTATTCCATTGAGGATGTGGAGAAGCATATGGCTAAAATGGTTGATTGACATGTTGGGGAGGATATTGAGGAGCATAAGGCCAAGAAGGAGGTGTGGACCATGATGGATGAGTGGAAGAGTACCAAGGTGGAAAGGGTGCATTTTGGTTGGGATGGTAATAAGAGTAGGATGCACCTTGCATACCCTACTAGTATGGTCGAGGTCCTTGAAGCCTCCTTTGATTTATAAAACATAGTTTCTCTGCCCCACCTTCTACTCCTTGGTATACATTTTTTAATCCTGGAAAAGAAGGACATTTATCTATGGCTTGATTTTCCTCACAGACTGAGTAGACCTCTATAATATTTAATGCACATTCATTTTTGGGGTGCCTTCTAGTGCATTTAGGGAAAAAAATAGCTAAGGCCCTCTTTGCTTCCTCTTGTATCCTCTTGATTTGCATGGTATCCATTTGCAAAGCAAAGGTATGCAACATTTCACTTTTAAATTCCTCTAACATGTTTCCAATTTCATTCTTGATGGATGTTGTGGAGGGATAGGAACTAACCAAAGCTTGACTAGCCCTACCCTTCTTCCTAGCAACCCTAGAGTGGTTCTTGAACACTATTTTGATGTCTTCATAGGATAACTAATAGATGTCTCCCCCATACAACATGTTGAGGGTTTCCAACATGTCCTCCCTGATCCATCAAAGAAGAAATAACTTAAGTGATTAAGGATCAAGGGTGCATCTCGCCCTCCTATAACTGAGATGGAATCTCTCCTCATAGTCCTCTAGGGATTCATGATGTCCAAGAGCCATTCTAAATATTTCTTCTTTGGTTTCTTTGGACCTACAATAGTTCCTGTACTTGTTGTTAAAGGCTTGTTGCATTTGATCCCAGGTATCCCCAAGCAGACCCATAAACTAGCACAAGGTTGCATCCTTAAGGGTAGATGGGAATAACTTCAGCTTCTGGTCATCAAAGGTATAGTCATAGGTCCTACAAGCAACAACAAACTCAAACATAAAAGTATCAGGATCCTCAGAGGTTAAGCCATGGAAGGGAGGAAGGGTAGTAAGGCTTATATTCTTCATTCTAGCATCTCCATTAGTCTCTCTGATAGGGAAAACCTCATCATTCTTGTTTTCATCCATGGTTTGGGTAGGTGAAATGGGTTCTTCTTCTTCCCCAATAGGTTCTTCAAAAATCTCATGTTGTTCACCTAAGGGGTCTTCTAACTCCCCTGTAGTCAAAGAGGGAAGCCGACAATCACCGAAGAAGAGTGATGGTTGAATGTTTTAGGGTGTGGGGGTGTTTGGTAAGAATTTTCCTTGAGTATGTCCATTTCTACAAGGCATGAAAGAAAAATTGTCTTCTTTTGTGTGATTTTTTTCAAAACTAAATGCAAAATAGAAAGTAATGATTAAGCAAAAATAACATCTACCTAGACACCTCCCCAACAACGACGCCAAAAAGTGGTGAGGCCTGGTATTACACCAAGAGTGCTGCAACTCCCAAGGGCTCCTCAACTTTATTTATCAACCCAGGTTCCATACAAAGTTTGAGGTGATAGTGTTATATACATAGTAGATGGAATTCTACTCATGCCACATCAACTAGGTCATTTGATAAATAGGGCTCCAAGACCATTCTTCTACTGAATTAGAGGGAAATTAGCTACTGAAAGTGCAATTCAAAGGCTAGCTCTAATGTAGAAAAAGTAAATCCTTTTCAAGTCTATCTTGTAGATGCTACCAACTTGTAAATGTTGTTGAATCAATTCTTGAAAGAACACAAGAGCTATACTGCATCCAGAAAGGAAACTAGACTATTTGCAATGAACCATCTAGCTATCAAATTCACTTGTAAACAAGAAATTATCCTACCAACTCAGAACTCAATATTTCATGCGTCTTCTATCTAATCCACACTTGCATATAAAGTAATGTTCTACTTGTGCTAAATCTGTGATAAAGAAACTAATGCTATTCTATCTTGGAGTGAAGGAAAAGGGATGGTTGGAATGGCCTAGGTGCTGCCTTTCATCATGGAGTCCAAGCTGGGGGGTTAACCTACTCCTAAACTAAGTTAAAATTGCATTATAGGCAAAACAAGGGAAAAACAGGCTACTACCAGCGTGCTACATGAAGCTGCTATAGGAAGGCTACCGAGAGGGTTTGGAAGATAAGAATGATGAGATAAAGGGATTTCAAGGTGGATGGAGGTTGTGGTAGATGGATGAAATGTGACAAACAACCCTAGGAAATATCAACACTTCAGGAAGGCCAGTTTTGGACTAAGAGGGCTACTCACAGTGACCTAAGAGACAAAGCTCAAGAACGATATTTGAGATTCATCAAAAGAGGGTGGAGAAGTCCTAGATGGAGATGGTGAAAAGGCCCCTTTCCTACACATCCAATAGTCCTGCAACATCACATGCACATGCTCTCTTATCATTCACAAAATATCATAACTAATGATGGAAAATATGAGTTGAAATGAAAAACTATCTAACTATTGGTTGTGTTATTCTTTCCACGACTAGCCCACGTAGTGAACCGGGGGGTTAGATGGGGGGCGGAGCGCCCCCTTTGTTGCATCGATTGTGTAGTGGGGGGAGTCACAGGGGGTTTGAGGGGTGTAGGCAACCCCACTCTATGGGGTCCGGGGCAGTGCCCTGGAAATTTTTGTTTTTGGACCCTATATTAGGTTGGGCGGACCTACCTATGGTTTTGTGCATGATTTTTCGCACATGGTTTTGGACGCAATGGTTTTTGGTCCTTGGTTTTGGACGCGATGGTTTTCGGTCCATGGTATTAGATGCTTCAACATGTATAAATATGTATTGTAACATTGAAAGGAACATAATGAAAAATCAAGCTAGTAGTCCCGGTTTTG
>APFE030433576.1:0-32259 GCA_000404065.3 Pinus taeda | reverse complement strand
GACATGAAAGATCTTGGTGTTGCAAACTATATTTTGGGCATGGAAATTAAAAGAGATCGGGCAAAGAGGAAGCTCTAGTTAAACCAGAGGAAGTATGTCGAGACAATATTGCAGAGATTTAATATGCCGGATAGTAAACCAGTGAAGGTTCCTATTCCTGTAGGTGTAAAGTTATCTGTTGAATAGTGTCCTAAGACACAAGAAGAGGAAGAGGACATGTCTCATGTTCCATATGCAAGTGCAGTCGATAACTTGATGTATGCAATGGTTTGTACTAGATCAGACATTGCACATGCAGTGGGAGTATTGAGCAGGTTTTTGTCAAAACCAGGAAAGGAGCATTGGACAATAGTGAAGTGGGTTTCTAGGTATTTGCATGGAACTAGTGATTATGGTTTGTGCTACCAAGGAAGACTAGGATTGGACAGAGTGTTGGATATTCATGGCTTTGTTGATGCAGACTGGGCTGGAGATCTAGATCAGAGAAGATCTACAAGTGTGTATGTGTTTAACCTATTTGGAGGTGTAGTCAGTTGGATGAGTAAGAAATAATCTGTAGTGGCACTAGCAACTACAGAGGTAGAATACATGGCAACAACTCATGCAAGAAAGGAAGCAGTTTGGTTGCAGATATTGTGTTCAAGTATGAGGTTAGTACAGAGAGCTATAAGGATAGATTGTGATAGCCAAAGTGAAATTTTCTTGGCAAAGAACCCTGCATATCATTCAAATACAAAGCACATTGATGTTCAGCATCACTTTGTGAGGGATATGATAGAGGACAAAAAGGTATTGCTAGTAAAGGTGGACACTTTGAAGAATACTGCAAATGCATTGACAAAATATGTGAGCTTTGAAGTTCTCTTGGTGTAGAGAAACAATGGGCATTACAGGGATGGATAAATGACTAAGCTCTCTTGTGGCCCCTTGTGGAAATAAAACAACAAGTCGGAGAATGTTGGGTTGTGTTATATTCTTTCCATGACTAGCCCACGTAGTTAACCATGGGGTTAGAGGGGGGGCGGAGCCCCTCCTTCGTTGCACCAATTGTAGGAATTTACAGGGTAAGTTCCTCAGACAAAACACCAAAAGGACACCGCTCACAAACAGATCACAGATCAATACACCAGTATTTTGACGTGGTTAAAACCCTCAGAGAGGGAAACAGTCCACGGCCTGCGCCAACGTTGCTACTACAGGCAATTTATTAATAAAAGAATGAAAATTTACATAAGCTTCTCTCATGCACGGTGAACCTACAAATGACCCTCCATGCGCTTTAAATAGAATTCATGTACCAATCGGGTGTCAAGCCACGGATCAAGTGTCGGTAATACCGAGGAGAGAATGAACCGTCGGATCACTACATATCGTGACCGTCGGATTGTAAGTTACAAAATGTACAACGGTAAAGAAACACACTTTACCTAACACTATACTAGACTAAGTTGAACTTAACTATTTCCTATGTGTCGGAATATCCTAACATCCTAGACCTGTAGGTTGTATTGATGCCAAGTGTTTGACATAATGTCAATCCTAGTTTGGGATGCTTATGCCTAATCCTAAGTTTGATTTTGATTTATTAGTATTGTCATCCTATCTTTGATGGATTCTGGAGGTTGTAACAAGTTTTGGGTATAGGTTGGGATTCTGGGCTAGAAAAAGTGGCTCAAATCACAAGGATGCTGGCACAGGTCTGCTGAGAAGAGTCCATGGATGCTAGCACATAGGCATGTGAGAGCGACTCTGGGTTTCTGGACACTCTCATGCCTATAGCATGAGAGAAAATAGGCGTTAAAAGGCTTAAAACGTCAGTGGAACTTAGGGACAGGATGTCTAAGAGACTAACATGTCTCCTAAACAAATATGTTGTTGGTTTAGATGGGTTTGGTTGCTTCCATTTTTCACCAAGGAATTTGAATCCCTTATAGTGACCTCTGCTATTGCATGTTTACCCTGACTAGTCGGTTGCTTGGGTGGATCTGGGAGGAGGGTGTGTTACAGATTGGTATCAGAGCATGGTTGTGCTCTCCTTGGGTGAAGGTGTTTTTCATGCATGCATGTCAGTTGCATGTGTGACTCTTACACTTGCATTCCATGTGCTTGTTGCATTGCATAATGATCAATCATGGTTGTAGTAAGGTTATCATGAGGAGCTTGATGTTGATTTTGTGGAATGTATCGTTATAAGTATATGACTAGTTACATGATTATATGCAACTTGATTACATCCTTGTATGTTAGGTTGCATTCTTTTATGTTTTATATGTATTAGTCTTGTAGGTTGGTTACAAGAATTGATCTCTTATGCTCGACTACATGCATTCATGCGTATGTGTAGTTGATTAGGCATTGCTTATGCATGTTGATGGTTGCATGTGACAATGTGTACAATGGAGTAATGGTTGTTGTCATGCATGAGGTTATGGTTTGTGTAGTTGATATGGTCATACATTGATGAGTGGACTCTAGCTAGAATGATGTGAATATGGTTTGGTACTCATGTGTTATATGTCTATATGCAGTTGTCATGCATGTATGGTCTTGGTTATAGTTATTCATGAATAGTAGGTCAAACATGCCTTGTGAAGTCATGGTATGCAATTTAGGTCATCAAGGTGATATTGGTATGTTATGATGCTAATGTGTTGGTTGGATAGAGCAGGAGATGTAGATCATCATATTGAGGTTGCAACATTAGGCTTTGGGGTAAGAGAAGATCACCATACAAGTATTGTATGTTGACATGTGGGTATGTAAGTCAAGGATTGTTATATGCATTAGGTTTATGTACATGTGTTTTTATCTTATGGTTAAAGTCATGATATATGTTAGTTGATTAGTGTATTTATATGCACATGTGTCGGATATTAAGAATGACAGTAACCTATAGTTGTATGCATTTCTATTGTTGTTTTACATTAGATAACCTTATGATTATGTTATATGTTATTGACGAAGTATCTTATAGGTTAACTTGTTGTTGTTAAATGATAGTTAACTTGTTGATTAGGGTTATAGCATTTATACCTTGATTTTATAGGTATCACACTAAGTTGGATTGGCCTATGCAGATGGTTAGCGTTACGACATTCAGGTATGAATCGACTTATTGTGTTGCATTGTGTTGTACTAATCTAGACCGAGCGTACATATGTGATTTCTATGCATAGATGATAATTGTGTATCATTTATGCTGTAAACATGTTAGCTAGTGAATATTTAGATATCATGATCTTATTTATGTTTGGGTTAATATATTTTGAAGATATATCATGCTAATATGGATTGGTTGTGCACACAAGATTGCCTCCCCTAAGATACATTAAGGTATGAGTTTTCTTACATCATATACTTAGTGCTTGACAATTTGATTATGCCGTATAATTGATTTATTTAAAATTATATGCTTGCAAGTTGGTTGAATGTTTGATGAATTTCATAATATGAGTATGTGTGCTAATGATATTGTTTTAAGATGATTGTACTAACACATGTGTTGATGATATGTACTTGAATGTAGTTGAAAATTGTGGCATTATGTCTAAAGGCTATGAGTTGACTATGGGTTATGACATGATTGTTTGTAAAAGTTGATTTGAAATTGATAGATATGATTGTCATGATATTTGGAACATGTGGTTGACATGGGTGAGCAGTTGTAGGAAACATGCTTGGTATTAGCGTGACAAGGTAATAGTTGGTGTGTTTATATAACTAATAGTTGGGTGATGTGATAGTTCATAATATGAATCAATTGTAGAATGGTAAAAAGGTAAAAGAAATGAATTGGGAAAGAATTCCTTTGGCTATGTTTGGAAACCCTAATTCCAAACGAATGAGTGTTTCGCATAATGGAAGTCTTCTTTACCTTAATATTGTTTGACATTATGTGGATATGTGCTAGATTGATGAACATGTACTTGACAAATATGTTAGCTAGTCTCTAGTTATAGGTGGAACTGTCTGTTGGGTTGTGTTATATTCTTTCCATGACTAGCCCACATAGTTAACTGGCGGGTTAGAGGGGGGCCGGAGCCGCCCCCTTAGTTGCGCCGATTGCGTAGTGGGAGGGTCATAGGGGGTTTGAAGGGTGCAATTAACCCCACTCTATGGGGTTTGGGGCAGCGCCCCAGAAAATTTTGGTTTTGGAAACTATGTTAGGTTGGGTGGACCCACCTATGTTTTTGTGCATGATTTTCACACATGTTTTTGGACGCGATGGTTTTGGGTCCATGGTTTTGGATGTGATGGTTTTTAGTCCATGGTATTGGATGCTTCGGATGTATAAATATGCATTGTAACATCGAAAGGAACATAATGAAAAATCAAGCTAGTAGTCTCGGTTTTGGGATCCAAGGGAAAATCTCTATGTATATGTGTTTTATTTGTTATGCTCTCGCATTGTTTATTTTATGTGTTTTAGAATTTGTATGCAGGTAAATTTCTGTACAGGGTTAAAACCTACATTTAGTATCAGAGATGTTTTGGCTTCAAGGGGATGTCTTTGTTGCTGAGGGGTTTTTCTTGGGCCTGTGGTAGACCCTCTTTAGTGGGAGATCTGCGAGATCGATTCTGGTGGTGAAAGAAGATGGCGAGCAGTTGAAAGATAGAGATCGAGAAATTTAATGGTCAGAGTTTTGAATTGTGGAAACTCAAGATGGAAGATTTATTGATGGATAAAGATCACTGGATCACAGTAGATCTGGGTAGTAAACCAACAAGAGTGTTCGATGAAGAATGGAAGAAGCTGGATCGGAAGGCAAAGAGCACAATACGATTGTGTGTCTCAGATTCAGTATTGCTGAATGTATCAAGGGAAGCTACAACAAAGGCTTTGTGGGACAAGCTAGGGACTTTGTACCAATCTAAGTCTCTGGTGAATAAATTCTTCTTGCGGAAAAAGTTGTATAACCTGAGGATGAAAGATGGAGACTCGGTGACAGAGCATCTGAACGCATTTAATATTGTGGTAAGTTAGTGAACATCTATTGATATTAAAATTTCAAATGAAGATAAGTGCATCAGTTTGTTGTGTTCTCTACCAGATTTGTGGGATAATCTGGTTATTGTAATAGTAGCAATGCAACTACCTTGTAGTTTGATGAAATAATCTCATCCTTGCTGGGAGGAGATGAGATGGAAAAATATAGAGAGCTAGAATGGTGATGCGTTGTTTGTATGAGGACGGTACCAGAAAAGAAACAAAAATAAGTCATCAAGTTGGAGATCTAAATCTAGAGGGAGATCTAAATCTCTAGGAAAACCTGTAAAGGTGGTGTGCTGGAAATGCGAAAAGGAAGGGCACTACAAAAGGGACTGTAAATCTAAAGCTCCCGATGAAGGAAATGGATCTGATGATGCTCCTTCTGCAGAGGTGAAAACCACCTTAGATGAAGGTGGGGATGTGTACTTGGCTTCTTCAAATACAGATGTGGATCATGAGGCATGGTTGATTGACTCAGGTGCATCCTTTCACTTCACTCCCCACAGAGAGTGGTTCTGCGAGTATGAGAAATACGATGGTGGTGATGTCTTCTTAGGAGATGATAGGAAGGCTAGAATCATTGGTCGCGGAAAAGTGGAAGGGTTAGAACCCTTCCGGGTGTTCTGCATATTCCTGGTTTGGCCAGAAATCGGATTTCTGTAAGCAAGTTGGATGATGCAGGTGTAAAGACAGTGTTCGAGAAGGATACCTACAAGATGGTTCGAGGAGCACTAGTATTGATGCGGGGAGTTCTTATTGGAACTCTGTACAAGCTGCAAGGTAGCACTATTGTTGACGGGTGCAATAGTTCTGTGGTTCCTAAAAATGGAGCAGAAAATCTAGTGGTCTCTGGAGAGAAGACCATGTCGTGGCATCAAAGGCTTGGACATATTGGAGAGAAGGGCCTTCAAGTACTTCATGGTAAAGGTATGGTAGAAGGTATGAGTAATAGCTCTCTGGATTTTGATTTCTGTGAAAATTGTGTATATGGGAAGCAGAATCGGGTGAGTTTCCCCTCTGGGGGTAAGAGGACGAAACAAATATTAGAGCTTGTGCACAGTGATGTGTTTGGACCTGTGAAAGTTCCATCACTGGGTAAGTCTGTGTACTATGTATCATTTATAGATGACTTCTCAAGGAATACATGGATATATTTCCCTAAGAAGAAATCTGAAGTCTTTGACAGGTTTAAAGAATTTAAGGCTCTGGTGGAAAATCAGACAGAGAAGAAGATAAAGGTACTGAGGACAGATAATGGTGGAGAATTCTGCAGTAAGGAATTTGAAGAATTCTGTAAGTGTGGTATAGCACGGCAGAAGACTACTCCATATACACCTCAGCAAAATGGAGTTGCAGAAAGAATGAACAAGACGTTGATGGAAAGGGCAAGAAGCATGCTTAGTGGTGCCGGGTTAGGACAAGAATTCAGGGCAGAGGCAGTGGAGGCAGAATGTTACCTAGTCAATAGATCACCTTCATTAGTGTTGGAGGATAAGACTCCACAAGAGGTATGGACTGGTAAGAAACCCTCTCTTTCACATCTGAGGGTATTTGGATGTGATGCATATGTACATGTTCCAAAGGAGAAATGAACCAAGTAGGATAGTAAATCTGAAAAGTGCATCTTTATTGGGCATAGGGTGGTTTAAAGGGTTATACACTTTGGAACCCAGTAACAAGGAAGGTTGTGTACAACCGAGATGTTGTGTTCAGAGAGGTGAAAGATGTTATTAAACATGAAGTCCAACCAAAGGAACCTGAGAGGATAGAGTTTGACCTAAAGGAGGAAGAATCAGACTCTAAAGTAGAGGAGGAATCAGAAGATGAAGAACCACAAACTTCGTGTGTGAGAAGATCAGTTTGAGAAAGAAGGCAGTCAGAAAGGTACAGTCCATATTCTTTCTATTCAAATTTTGCTTTATCTATTACTGATGATGATCCCAGAACTGTGAAGGAAGCAGTAGATTTAGAGGATGGAAAACTCTGGAAAGAGGCCATGGTTGATGAAATGGCATCTTTGCACAAAAATGAGGCTTGGGATCTGGTGGAGTTGCTAGCTGGAAGGAAACCCATTGGCATCAAATGGGTGTTCAATAAGAAGACAAATGCAAAAGGAAAGGTGGAGAAATACAAATCTCAGTTAGTAGAAAAAGGTTATTCCCAGGTGTCGGGAATTGATTTTGGTGATATTTTTTCTCCTGTTCCCAAGGTAACTTCTATTAGATTCCTTTTATTTGCTGCTGCTGCTTTTGATTTTAAGGTAGAAAATATGGATGTGAAGACAACATTTCTTCACTGGGATCTAGAAGAGGAAATCTACATGAAGCAACCTGAAGGCTTTGTGGTGAAGGGTAAGAAAGAACTGGTATGCAAGTTAAAGAAGTCTATGTATGGGTTAAAACAGTCACCAAGGATGTGGTATCAGAAATTTGATACATTTATACAGGGACTTGGCTTCACCAGAAGCAAAGCAGATCACTGTGTGTATTTTAAATTAATTGGTGACTGTGTTATTTATTTGGCCTTGTATGTGGATGATATGTTGCTGGTTGGAAATGATAGAAATTATCTAGGATTTGAGGACACAATTGTCCTCCAAATTCGACATGAAAGATGTTGGTGCTACAAACTATATTTTGGGCATGGAAATTAAAAGAGATCGGGCAACGAGGAAGCTCTGGTTAAACCAAAGGAAGTATGTCGAGACAATATTGCAGAGATTTAATATGCAGGATAGTAAACCAGTGAAGGTTCCTATTCCTGTAGGTGTAAAGTTATCTGCTGAAACAGTGTCCCAAGACACAAGAAGAGGAAGAGGACATGTCCCATGTTCCATATGCAAGTGTAGTCGGTAGCCTGATGTATGAAATGGTCTGTACCAAACTAGCCATTGCACATGCAGTGGGAGTATTGAGCAGGTTTATGTCAAAACCAGGAAAGGAGCATTGGATAGCAGTGAAGCGGGTTTTCAGGTATTTGCATGGCACTAGTGATTATGGTTTGTGTTACCGAGGAAGACTAGGATTGGACTAAGTGTTGGATATTCGTGGCTTTGTTGATGTAGACTGGGCTGGAGATATGGATCAAAGAATATCTACAAGTGGGTATGATTTTAACCTATTTGGAGGTGTAGTTAGTTGAATGAGTAAGAAACAATCTATAGTGGCACTATCAACTACAAAGGCAGAATACATGGCAACCACTCATGCAGACAAGGAAGCAGTTTGGTTGCAGAGATTGTGTTCAAGTATAGGGTTAGTAGAGGGAGCTATAAGGATAGATTAGGGTAGCTAAAGTTCAATTTTCTTGGCAAAGAACCCTGTATATCATTCAAAGAAAAAGCACATTGGTGTTCAGCATCACTTTGTGAGGGATATGATAGAAGACAAAAAGGTGTTGCTGGTAAAGGTGGACACTTTGAAGAATACTGTAGATGCATTGACAAAATCTGTGAGCTCTGAGAAGTTGTCTTGGTGTAGAGAAACAATGGGCATTGCAGGGCTAGATAAATGACTAAGCTCTCTTGTGGCCCCCGTGGAAAGAAAATAACAAGTGGGAGAATATTAGGTTATGTTATATTCTTTCCACGACTAGCCCATGTAGTTAATCGGGGGGTTAGAGGGGGGGCGAAGCCCCCCCTTCATTGAGCCAATTGTGTAGCAGGGGAGTCATAGGGGGTTTTAGGGGTGCAGTTAACCCCACTCTATGGTGTCCGCGGCAACGCCCCAAAAAATTTTGGTTTTGGAACCTATGTTAGGTTGGGCGGACCCACCTATGGTTTTGTGCATGATTTTTGCACATATTTTTGGACGCGATGGTTTTCGGTCCATGGTTTTGGATGCAATGGTTTTCGGTTCATGGTATTGGATGCTTCAGCATGTATAAATATGTATTGTAACATTGAAAGGAATATAATGAAAAATCAAGCTAGTAGTCTTGATTTTGGGATCGAGGGGAAAATCTCTGTGTATATGTGTTTTATTTGTTATGCTCTTGCATTCTTTATTTTATGTGTTTTAGAATTCGTATGCAGGTCATTTTTGTATGGGGTTAAAACCTACACTGTCAAGGAATTAGAGTTCCATGAGAGATGGTTTGGATGTGTCCAGTTGCAAGGCAGCATACTTGGCACAACAAGGTAAGGTAAATGGTGTAATTTTATGTTTAGTTATGTACTAACATTATGTGTTTATGGTAGTATGATGTAGGGAGTTGCATGACAAGAGAGATTTCCATGAATTTTGAAGAGGCTCTGGTTGAGCTTTCCTTGGGAATTATGGGGATTGAGTCATGGTGTCTATTGTTAGCCTTGTGATTTTTGTATTTTATGATTGTTGCACTTGATTTGCGATTTTGCGTGTGTCTGGTGCATAAATATGACACTTTACTGTGGCTTCGTGCTGTTATTGGTTTTCATGGTTTTGCTTCTTGTTTGTTTCTTGGTATTGCATTTTATGTTTTGAGTCTTGGGAATTGTTTGGGAAAGAAGAAATTTAATGGAGCTCGTGGAGATCTATGTGGGACTCGATAGGTAATGTAAGACTCATATGATGCTCTATGCATGAGTAAGCATAGCGGAAGGAAAGACTATGACAGTTGGATGGACTGGTTGGTCCATAGTGGTAAACAGATGGTAGCAATATAAACATGTGAAAGGAAACTAGAAAAGGTAAAGTAAATGGATCTAAGGTGACAGATGCCTTGCCTATGTTGGGAGAAATTGCTCTCAATGTTGTGCATGAATAAAGGAAGTTCTCTTAACCTAGACCTTATGTTATCTAGTAATTATGTTATGATGATGATTATGTTGATGTTTATATGTATACATGTATGTATGTATGTATATCATTGTTTGATAGGACCACAAGTGTTTTATGATAACGTTTATGTATATATATGCATGTATCCATGTATATATGTCACTGTTTGACAGGGTCATTAGGAATCGTCCTTGTGGAGGAATGATTGTTTACATAGGCGAATGGAAGGAAGAGTTTCTTCGCTATGAGGAATCAAGTGGGAAGAGTAGTCATGGCAAATATATGAGGTCGGTATCATGTGAATATGAATTTATATTTTATGGTTGTATTATGCCTATGCTTGTGTTATGGATAGCTTATACTGAGGGATACAACAGAGAAATCAAAGCAGTGTGGTTTGCGACATGCTGGGACAAGCACGGATAAGACACTAGAAGCAAGGATTCTTGGTAGAGACATTGTATTTCTACATGTATGGTGCATATTGTACTATGCCCATGATATATATGCGGCGTTGTGTGCATATGGTGCTTTGTGCCTGTTGGATATGTGGTTCCGTGTACAAATGATGCTATGTACATGTGGTGTTGTGTGCATGTTATACATGTGGTGCTATGTACATATGGTGTTGTGTGCATGTAGTGATATGTACATGTTGTACAAGTGGCGCTATGTGCAAGTGGTGTCATGTACATGTCGTGCATTTAGCGTTGTGTACATGTGGTTTCATGTACATGTCATGCATTTGGTAGTGTGTACATGTGGTATTATGTACATGTTGTATAGTGGTGCAGTGTACATATGGTGTTATGTACACATTGTGCAGGTGGTGTTGTGTACATGTGATGTTGTGCACACGTTGTGCAGGTGGTTTTTTGTACATATGATACTGGTCTACATGTGGTATTGTGCGCATGTCATACATGTTGTGTTGAAGGCACAGGGTACTAGGTTCATGGATTGCATGGCGTTGTATGTCATGTGTGGTTGTATGTGTGTGAAGCACACTATGTGTATCATTGTGCACATGGTTGAGGGGAAGGCACTGGGTGTTTATTGGGTGTGGAAACTGATTCAAAGTGTGTATGGAATAAAGACAAAGGTAGAAGCTAAGGATTGATGAAAGGATAAGTATCAACATTTTATTTCAGTTTTATTATGCATTGTGATTTATGACTATGGTATATGATGATTATATATGATCTATGATTCTGGTTGATGATGGTTACATGTGATTTATGATGTTGATATATGATGGTTATGTTTTGAGCTAACCTGATGTGATATGTTTATACATGATGATTTGGTCAAAGATGCTAGTTTGACTTGTTGTGACAAGAAATAAACAAGATTGCAAGTATACCTTCTTGACGAGCTAATAATGAGGCATGATTTGAAGTTATTTCAATTTATTTTGAATTTGGTCGAAATTATGTGCTAGGAACAGGAATGCATGAACATGCCCGGTTGAGTGGCTGAAATCAACTGTAAAAATTGGCAACAATAGCAAATGAAATTGGAACATGTAGTAGTATGCTAGTAGAGTACTTCAAGAGCAGGACCATTATGGAACACTGGTACCCAATAGTGTCCATTGATTGCCATGAGCATGCTATGACCGGTATGATGGTTGAGGCAGGTATATTCCTTGGCTATTTGATCTTCTGATGTGAGGAAACCTTTCCAAGGGATGGATTTCCAGGGATAAGGGATGTCAGGGAACTTGGAAGGTAAGTGACTGCACATAAGGGGGTGACCGAATTTCCTGAGGGTCTATTTAGAAAAGAAGGGAAGGTCGTGGATATATTGGTTTTGGTCATTAGCATTTCTAGATGGAATCAGATGCACATTGAGAGCAAGCCCTGAAAAAATAAGCCGATAAATGTTCATCGAGAGGACAAGTGGTGCATGATTATAGTGCTAGACATTAGATGTAGTTTTGACTGTGACAGTGGATTCTGGACTTCCTAGGAAGGAGGTGAATCTTGGTACTAGTTTTGAGGGTGGAGGTGTGATCCTCTAGATTCCCTTGTTGACTGATACAGGCATCGTATCCTTTTATTTTCTAGTTTATAAAATGTGAATATGTGTATATGTGGTTATTGTAAATACCGTAATGAGATATGTTATAAAGCTTGAGTAAGTGGTATGGTTGTTGTCTTGTCATGTTGTCATGATGTTTTTATTTGAGCGGGTCTTTCATTGTATATACTGCAATGAGCTAAGTTATAAAGCTCCATGGGTAGTATGTTGTTTTCAGCAGTTTTGTTGAGGTCTTGGTGTGGTTTAACACCGAGGAGGGTGTTCCCCAAGGGGGAGGGTTTTGTAACAACCTTGGCGAAAATTCTATGTAATAATGTAAATAAAGGAAAAAATAAGAGCACAGGTAAGGGACACGTATTCTAAGCTGAATGTTGGGAAAAGATATCATAGTGGGCATAACTGGATGTGTTTATGGCTAAAGGAAATTGGAAAAGCCAAGGGAAAATGCATTAAAAGGAAAAAAGGCATTTTTGGTACATTTATTTATGAAAATAAAGGAAATTATGAGAAAAGGAAGGTAAAAGGTCACATGTTGCATGTGAGGAGGAAATTGAAGGAAAATAATAGAAAATGAAGAAATTAGAGGCCTCATTAATAAAAAGGCTTCTGAGGATTAGGTGGAGGCTCTTGGCTCAAGCTTAGTTAGTGTTAAGCTCTTGGTTAGTTCAAGTTTGGAGCTCTCTCATTACTCTCTCTCTCTCTCTCACTCTTTGTCACTTAGAGTTTTCTTGAAGCACTCTAGATTTGGATCAAGAAAGGAAAAGAAAGATAAGGGAAAGGAAGGAAAAGAAGGATCAAGTAGCTTCAGCATGAATACTTGCAGGCAACCTTTTGCATGTGTCACCTCCTAGCTGGTTTGGACATGCATGGCTTTGCATGTTGGTCTATGGTTCTTTTTCTTTCGGTGGCATAGTTTTTTCGGGTTATGATAGTTGTTTTAAACCTAGCCTTGCCTTTTTCCAGATGCCCTGGTATGTTGGGATTTTTATCTCAGTTTTGAGCTTTGGTTTGGCAGATGGATTTCATAATTTGGGGCGGAGGTGGTCTCAACTTTTATTCCCAAAGACCTAGGAATATGTTGACCAGTTTTGGTAGGATACACAATAAAACCCAAGGGAGAAGTCTCGGTTTAGGGCCTAGTGATCTAGGTTTGGATTGTGGTAAAGACTGAGAGACTGGTCTCGGTTTAGGGCCTAGTGATTTGGGATTGGATTGCGGTAACTCCTAAGAGATAAGGATATGGAAATTCCTCAAGGATAGTGATGGATTCTGAATGGGATTCCAAGTTCGGTTCGAATGTGATCGGAGTACTGGTCTGGTGTGATCACGGTTTGATGAGGGTGGAGGTGGTTTAAACTTTGGATTCCTTTGGTTGTTTTATGAGATGCCACATTCATGCTTGGAATATGGCACGAGGGCAACTAGATGAAAGAGATATTTGATTCAGTCATGTCTATGGTGAGGTGGTATGTGGAAGTCCCAAACCTAGTCAAATTTTCCTATGATTAATGAAAGCTAAGTTATCTTAATTTTGCACTTGTTTGTATGTGGATTTAATGGCTGTCATATCTCTAATATTTATATGATATTATGTTGGTTGTAAGCATGGTTATATCACTGGTTCATGTCATGATTATTTCATGTATTTAATTGTAATTGTTAAATGGATGCATGCAAGATTTAATTGATTTTATAACAGTTCAATGGAGAAGGTTGTGATCCTTGTGGTCATGTTTCATAAGTTCTTTAAGTCGTTAATGCTTTGTCCTGTATCCTAGACCTGTAGGTTGCATTGATACCAAGTGTTTGACAGAATGTCAGTCCTGGTTGGGGATGCTTAAGCCTAATATTGAGGTTGATTTTGATTTATTAGTATTTTCATCCAGTCTTTGATGGATTCTAGAGGTTGTAACAAGTTATGGGTAGAGGTTGGGATTCTGTGCTAGAAAAGTGGCTCAAATCTCGAGGACTGACAAAGGTCTGCTAAGAAGAGTCCATGGACGTTGGCACATAGGCCTGTGGAAGCGACTCTAGGTTTTTAGATGCTATGTTGCATATAGTGTGAGAGTGACCACGTGTTAAAAGGCTTAAAACATCATTCAAACTCAGAGACGAGATGTCTGAGTGGCTGACATGTCTCCTAAGGGTGTTGTTGCTGATGTGGATGGGTTTGGTTGATATTTTTCATTGACTCCATTTCCTTAAGGTCACCAAGGAAGTTCAGTCCATTATAGTGACCTCTCTCGTCGCATGTTTACCCTGGCTGGTCGGTTGCTTGGGTGGACCTGAGAGGAGGGGGTGTTACAACAGGAGGGTGCTTTCAGAGGGGACTAGCCCTTGGTCCTATCAAACTGATGTGACCCTAGTGTGCTTCAGTTAGAGGGAGCTCTGATGATTAGGGCCCGACCCTCGGTCCCGTGGACCCAATGTAACCGTAACCCGACAATTAAGGGGCTAGGCTGACGGGGGCATGCGTTAAGGCCTTGCCCGTGGCCACATGGCCATGTGGACTTAATTTTCTCCCTTAAGGGGTTATTGGGAAATTTAGTTCTCGAAAAAATTGCACCATTGGAGGGAAAAATTGTTACCTCTGCAGTGGAAAATAGGGAAAATTTGTAGGACTGATAGACTAATAGTCCAGTTTGTAGGACAGATAACATAAAAACTACATGGAGAGCTTGTAGAGCATAATACATATATTTGTGAGTTTTTGTCCTTTTGGGGCTAAGAAGAGTCCACTTAGGAGTTTTTGGACATTCTGGATCCAATGGTGGCCTCTATTTTCTAATTTGAGCACATCTAAGGAGACATTTTGCAGGTTCAAGTTCATGGGTGTATGGATCAATCAATGTTTTTGAGAAGTTCTTGATGGTGTTTGAGCATGGAGAGAGCTTTGTAGGAGTTTTGTTACATTCATAAGTTTACTGCAATAGTTGTTACTTGTATGGTTGAGCTCTTCTATACTTTTCTCATTATGTCTTGTCAAGGAAAGTTTTCTATTTTTCCTTCATTGTGGAATTGAAGTGCTTATATGCTCATATATGCTCATTTTCAGTTGGAGTATAGGGTCTTTGTAAGAGACATCTTGTGTTGTTGATGTTTTCATGATGACTTTAGGTTGTCATGCTATTTTATGTGAGTGTTATTTGTAGGAGAAAATTTCCTTCGAGGGTAAATAGCCACATATTTATCAACAATCATTTATGTACTCCTTTTTCCACTGGATATATGGGGTGGTCTAGCTATGTTGGCAGACTCGAAGATGCAAACTAGGAGGGGTGAAATTCGTCAACAAATATTTTGTATGTAGGTATGTATGAGTTATGTTATGTTGTGTTGCTTTTGCTTAAGTTTGCATGTGAAAAATAACTCATAACTTGAAGAGATCTTTTGGGAAACCTATTTTGTGTTAAGACCCATTTTTCCTTGCAAAGCATCGGAGAACAGTCCTTGTTTTTGGAGAAGAGGAAATTGATAACCTCCTCCCTTTTCAGATCAATTGGTATCGAAGCCTCATCTGACCAAGTTGTAAGAATGGGCAAGAAGAGTCTCGAAGAGCTAGAAGAGATGAATTTTTCTCTTCGTATGGAGAACATTGAGTTGAGAAGAATGCTAGAAATGGTTGAAGAGAAGAAGAGACATGTGCACCCTCAGTTGCAACATGTGCTTGAGGAACAAGTCACTGAAAGTTCCACTCCTATGAAAACAAAATAGACCTCCAAAATGAAACCAATATGTGGCCATGGTTTACATAGTAGTTATGGACCATATGAGGAAGATGATGCATGTGCATTTTGCAAGCATCTCCAAGATTCTCACCATATGCCAGTTGGTAAAAGTGGGTGGCTAGAGTCATATGCAATGTCATCATCATCATAAGAAGCTGAAAATATGAATGACAAGTTTAAGGAGTTAATAAGCATTTCAAGTACAATTCCTTCTTTTTATGTTCATATCACCTCTTTTGCAACATTTGAACAACATACCAAAGACATTGGTATGAAGATGCTTTCTAAAATGGGTTATGAAGGAGGAGGCCTCGACATCAATGGCCAAGGGATCACCAATTCAATCATGGTTGAAGAGAGACCAAAGTATCAAGGATTGGGATATGGTCAATGGGAGTTTGGATAATTCTCTATATGATTTGAGGCACAACAATCATGTGAGGATGAAATATCACACCAAGTTGGTGGTGACAATGTTCATTTGTTTCCCAAGAAAGATGAATGCTTGAAGGGACCTTACATTTCATCGTCCACATTTTATTAGCTTTCTTACCAAAATTTATTAGGGAGCTCCTAAATTTATTAGCTTGCATGTCTCTGAGGGAGATCCTACATTTATTAGCTTACTTTTCAAAATTTAGACAACTTAATGATCAATCACTTGCCAAGGTTTCTTCTCAATATCCCTTCCCATTCTTCACTTAGTTGGGCCTCTTTTTCTCCTTCCACCTCTACTCATTGCTAGAAATTTCTTCTTTTGTTCCTATTTCCCATATTTTATGTCTTGTCCTTTCAACATCAAATTGTTATTCATTATTAAATTAAATAGAGAATTCATTATGGTCTCAAGTTCTAGATATTCTCCTTCTTATTGGTTGCAATGGCAATGCTCATAAAAGAGCTTCGACTCTTATACCTTTTGCCAGAAGCCCCCTCCAGTTTCCTATTAAATAAAACCAAGATTATTCCTCTTATTATCTTGTGACTTTTCCTATCCTTTAGTATATTTTCTGCCCTAACCACAACTCTAAAGAAAATTTAAAACTTGTTAAAGGTTCCCTATAAATTTACAAACCTCCAGACATTATTCTTCTCTCCTATACAACTTACATTTTCCTTATTAAAACCCCTCAATTTTTTTGTTCTTACTATTTTTTTTTTTTTTAACTAAAATGGTTAATATATTGATGGATCAATGGTTAGGCCACAGCCTAATCAACCGACATTACATGGAGGCATGAATACACAAATCCATAATACGCCAAGCAGCCTTCCCTTCTTTTTTTTGAACCAAAATGACCCAAAGTGTGAAGTCAGAGTATTCGATATCTACGAAGTTTGGTCTACGCAACTCTAATTGAGCTATGGTATGGCTGTCCACACTGGTTCTTCTGAGTTTTTTTTTTAAAACCTTGAGCCAGCCTGCATCCCTCATTAGCTTTGATGTCTTCTTCCTTGTTTGAGCTGTGGACGATGTGAAAAAAGGAGGAGGAGGTAAAATGAACCGCCAGGCCCCGCAGCCTCTGGAGAGTATTGTTCAGAGCCGGATTGCTATAATTCTCCTCTGAGTTTAATGTTTTTATCAAGAGTTATGAGTCCATGAAGACCTGAAGAGCTTTGTGTCCTTGTTCTTGGCAATTTGGTAGCCTTTAAGAAGCCTGAGAATTTCTGCCTGGTTGTTTTTGTTCTACCTTGACCCCAACTGTAGTTGTCTATTCAGGAGCTGTCCTGAGAGTAGGCCACACCTCCTGCACCAGAGATCCCTGGATTTCCTTTAGAGGTGCCACCGAAGAAAACTGTTACCTTTCCCTGCTTCCTCCACTAGGTTTGGAACTCTGCATCTATTGTTCTAATGTGCTAGTCAAGGTTGAATGTGGGTCGGGTAGGTGCTTTTTTACTGTCTCGAACGAGAAGGGTTCCCAGCTAGTTTCGTTCCTCAGTTATGAGATTGTCATCTAACTTGCTGGGGTAGTTTCCAAGAGCTTCCATGAAGGGTGCCTTAGCTCTGGACACCATTGTCAAGGGTGAGGGCTTCACATTGTTGAATATTCGGTTATTTTGGGCGAGCTAGAGTTTCCAACAAATGAACTTGGGAAGGGAGCGTTAGATCTGGTTCCATAGTGATTGTGTGCTAAGAATCCTAGGATACCTAGCGGTCCAGGCGGAGAAGAGGTCCATGATTGTACCCTGGAGAGGGGTGAGTGCATTGAGGCCAAGAAGGATAAGGGCCCATACTGTTTGGGCATAGGCGTAGCTTACAAAGAGGTGGTCCATGTTTTTAGGTGCGGATCTACACATGGTGCACCAATGCGGCCCTATTATGCCTCTATGGGCAAGGTTCTCACCTGTCAACACTTTCCTATGAATGAGAAGCTAAGTGAAAAAATTCACCTTGGGGATTCCGTATGTGTCCCATGTACACTGCCAGATGGAAGGGTTGTCAACTTGATTTTGTGTGGGAAGCAAGGCTACAAAACCAAGCGCAAGGGTGTAGACTCCAGTCTTCCTCCACCTCTAAAGATCCGAGGCATGTATGTTAACATGTGCCGAGCCCTTCAACTTGTCCAAGAGAAGGTACTTTTGGCGAAGTAAATGTGTTGGTAGATTGGGGAGGACCCAGTCCTCCCATTTTCCTTGTCTATCCCAGGCGGAAATGTCGGCAAGACTAAGCAGGCCGTTCTGGGAGAGCCAGTCATGAAGGTTGGCTAATTCCATTGAATGTTTTAGAGGGGGATTGCCCATGATTTTGTCTTGCCATATCAAAGTATTTGCTCCTTTTCTAGGCACTCTGTAAAGTTGGTTTTGGAAGTTGGAAAGCCCTTTTCTACATAGATTCCATGGCGGCATGCCTTTGGAAATACTATCTGCTTGGAGGTTTCTCAATGAGGCTCCTTTGAAGTATTTATTCTAAAGTAATTGGATGACTTGATGGCTTTTGTTGGAGTAGATCTACCAAAGGATTTTGCCACCTAAGGCAATATTGGCCAGGCCAGGGTCTCTAATCTGGAGACCTCCTTCCAGCTTTGGCCTTTTCACTGTGTCCCAACTAACTAAGTGGAATTTCCTCTCGTTTCCTTTGCCTCCTTGCCGTAGGAAGTTTCTGAGTAACTGTGAAATCTGATCCGTGATTGTCTTTGGAGCCAGGAGGAAAGAGGCCTGATAGGTAGGGAGGGAGGAAAGGACAGACTTTATGAGGATTAGCTTGCCAACGTAGTTGAGCCACTTCCCACCCCAAACAACTATCTTGGTTTTGATCTTGCTGATGACTTCAGTCTAGAGTGAGGCTCGATTAGTCCCCAAGGTTAAGGTAGTCCCAGGTATTGTATTTTGTCCCAGGAGGCATAACCCAGAAAGTCCAGGATTTTAGCAATTCGAAGGATGGTTTGTTCCTCTATATTCCAACTGTACACTGCACTTTTTATTTTATTGATAAGTGCTCTTGAAATGATATAGAAGATTTGCAGGGTCTCATTGAATTCTTTTGCTATTTGTGTGGAAGCTCCTCCCAACATAAGAGAATCATCTATGAACAAGGCATGTTTGATTGATTCTATTTTGGTCGTCAGTCAGATGCCCAGGAGAGAACCTTTGTTTCTTTTTGCTATGAGTTTCCTACTCAAGGTGTCTTCCATTATAATGTACAGAAAGGGTGATAGTGGGCATCCTTGCCTTATCCCCCTTGAAGCTTGGAAATAAGAGGCAGGTCGAACATTTACCAGTAGGGCTATCCAAGGTTTGTCAGTGCAGGCCTTGATCAGGTTCACAAAGGTTGGGCTGAATCCAAAGGAGATGAGGGCTTTGTAGAGAAATGATAGTTTTACTCGATCAAAGGTGTCGGTCATGTCCAAATTGATCAGCATCCCTTGCTCCTTCCTCTGATGGCTGGAATGCATGGTTTCCTGTACAAGTATCACATTGTCCAAAATATGCCTTCCTACTATGAACCCTCCTTGATTGGGAGAAATAAGCTGGCTTAGTAGCGGCTTCATTCTGTTTGCGAGCAATTTACCTAGTATTTTGTAAGAGACATTGCATAACGAAATGGGTCTAAATCTGTCAAAGGTAGCCGAATTCACTTCTTTGGGTATTAAGGCAAGAAAGGTCGATTTGGCGTTGCCTCCCACTTTTGCCTTTTTCTGGAAAGCCTTTTCCATTCTTAGAAGGTCATTTTTAATGATTGTCTAATAGGCTCTGTAGAAATGTGCTGAGAAACCATCTAGGCTTGGGGATTTGTTAGGCTCCATGTCCCATATTACATCACTGATTTCTTCCTTCGTGAAGGGCTTCATAAGATTTGAGTTATTTTCCTCATTAACCAAGGAAGAGATCTGGGAGAGGAAGTCATTGGAGATTGCCTCATCTCCTGTTCCATCCTTTGTATATAACTGCTGGAAGTGATTTTTAGCAGCTTCTTTAACTTTGGTAAAACCTTTGACGATTGTCCCTTCTGTTGAGGTGAGTTCTGAAATGTGATTCTGGGAGAGGCAGGCTCTGAACTACTTTTGGAAGAAGGTTGTGTTACGGTCACCTGCTTTCAACCATAGGATTTGGGACTTAAGTCACCAAAATTCTTCTTATTTTCTAAAGGAGTTGAAAGAAGCAAGTTGGGCAGCTTGTTCCTTCTCCAATTCTTGCATGGTTATATCTTTTCCCTCCATCTCCAGTTGTAATTCTACTAACTGTTGGACAATTTCTTTTCTATGTGTGGTGAAAGTGTTGGGAGGCATTTTGACCCATTCTTTCAGAGCTATTTTGGTTGCTTTCAGTTTTTGCTCCCATACATAACGGGGTGATGCAGTGACCATGATAGACCAGGTCTTGGTAACAACTTCCATAAACCCTTCTTGCTTTATCCACAAAGGGCTGAAGCGGAACGGTATAGGCCCCAGATTTTCCTCCTCATGCAATTGTAAGAGGATGGGTTTATCGTTCGAGGTGAGCTTTGGTAGGATTCTCGATGACACTATTCTCTTTTCCATTAGAAGAGTTCTTTGCACTAGGAATCTGTCTAGTCAAGCTGAGATGTGTGCTGTCCCTGTTCTGTTGTTCGTCCAAGTGTATCTCCCCTTCTTGGGTTTAAGATCAAGAAGATCCCACTACTGAATTATGTCCTCCACAACGGGTAAAAAAGGATATTTGCTATTTTTACCCCCTCTTTTTTCTTTTGGATCTAGGACGATGTTTAGATCTCCTGCTATTACGATGTTGATAGGAGAATAAATATCTACAAAGTCGAAGAGTGTTTGCCAACACTCTTTTTTCTCAAGGTAAAGAGTGGGAACATAAAAATTAAACAGGGTGAAAGTGAGCTTACTTGCTTTATGCCGAAGCTCGGTGTAAATCCAATGTTGAGTTTCGAAAGAGTTTTCTTGCTAGGATAGTTCCTCCATCCAGACCGTGGAAATTTCTCCTGAGGTTCCCCTTGCACTTACATCCATCCCAGCTTTGGTATTCCAGTTTGTTCTACTTAAATCTAGAAGGGCTTCCCCTTCAATTTTTGTCTCTTGGACTATGAGGATCTCTGGGGTTTCTATTTTCATAAGATCTTTAACAGTTGTTGCATTCATGGGGTTCCCCAGGCCTCTGTAGTTCCAAGAGACTATACGCATTATTTAATTGGGGTAGTGGAGGAGAGTCCTCCCTTTGGTGGCCATGTTCTGGTATTTCGTCTTATAGAAATTTCTAGAGTGGATTGATTTCCTTGCATTTTTTTCCTCTCTGTCTCTTCCTCTCTTACTTCCTTGAGGGATTTCCTCCCTGTTCGCTTTGGTGGTCTTTCAAATGTATCCTCTTCCAATGAGCCTGTCATTTCCGAGGGCTTCTTTCTTATCATGTCTGCATAAGAGGTTGACGAAGAGCTTCTTTCTCAGGAATCAGTTTGGGCAAGGGAAGATTCTGCGTTTCCTTCCTCGTTTAATGGGGGATCAGCCTATTGTTCCGCGTCGCTTGCTATAACAGGGGTTTCTTCCTGTGTGTTGAGGGCTGCGAAGGAGTTTGATGGGAAGTCTATTCTAGGGGTTGTTGCCCCTTCTGGCTGTGGAACTGTGGATGGCACTATGGGTCCTGCTTAAGCCTCTTTCCCTCTCGGTTTGCTGGGTTGCTTTGATGAGGCTGTCTTCTGCACTGTTGTCTATTGATCTCCTTTCCTTTTCTCTACTTCTTCCTCAGTTTTATTTTTACAATTTCTAGCAAAGTGTCCATATCCATGGCAATCCCTGCACTTGAAAGGCAATTGCTCATAATCTAGTTCTTGCACGTGAGACCATTCTGCCACTGTTAGTTTTATGGCTTCTAGAAGCCCGACTTCCAGGTCAACCTCGACACATATTTTGGCACAGGAGTACTGTCCCTTCCTGTCTGCTTTGTCAATGTATTTTCCAAGGGTGTTTTCGATGGATTCTGAGGTATTCGAACTCCAGCAGTGCAGTGGTAAATGAGGAAGGTGCACCCAGAACTAGACTGCCCAGGACACATCTTCACCTGGGTCAAAGTCTGGTGTCCATTTATTCAGATACAGACCTTGGGGGCCCATGAAGTATGGCCCGTTTCTAAATATGAGGTTCCTATCTTCAATGCAGTCGAATACAAAAACAAAATAACCCTTACCAACGAAATGACATTTTATTCCTTCTGAAACCAGTGGTCGCCAATTGCGTTGCACCGACGATTCGATGGCTCTTGGTGATGGCCATAGGCCAGTGAACTGGCCGATGAGTCCTCTCTTTGCAATGTTCAGGGAAACTTGGTAGGGTTATTCAGCTGGAAGAGCGATGGTCAGGATTGCTTCCATCTTCTTGACGAAGTTCTGCTGGGTGGCTGAGATTGGATGCTTGCTACGGTCGCCCACCAGCTTCTTGAAGGAAAGAAGCTTAGAAGGGAGGGGAAAGGGAGGCTCAGAGCCTCCCTCTTAAGCCATGGATGTGAGGAGTGGGTTCTTAGAGGGGAGCACGCAGAGGATTGCGCATGAAAAAACATGAATGATTAAAAAAAATTGTTGTTGTTCTTACTATTACTGTCATAATGGAAGATTTATTATTTAACTAGGAACCCCTCAAGGGTTCCTGTCACCCATAATTTATCCCTTACAATGTGTGATTTACAAACTAGGCGATTTCCCATATTTCATTTATCTCCTTTTCAAGTTATATTGGATACCATGTATTCATAAACTATAAAATGAAGAACACACTTTATCCATGCATGTACAATGTGTGTCCCACTAGAGCTAGTCGGAAGGTTAGTCCTGATTGGGGTTAAAGGTTAGAGCTCTATTCCTCTATCACAATTTCCCAAGTGCTTCTGAATTGTTTAAAGACTAACTAACGGCCCAGTCCCTCCAAGGTCAAGATTCTACTTCCTTTTGAGAGAGACGGTCAAGATTTAGGTCCAACTCTTTTGAAGTTTGATTGAACAAAATAGGAATCCATCACAAAGCCAAGTGAAAACAAACACCCCACCGATATTGCTCTAGCCCTTGATCCTATATTCTTTGTGCATTTCTCCTATTTCATCATCAAAATCGCTCTTTTGAATCCTTGTTACCTCTCGACACCACACTTTCTTCCAAGAGCTATGTGGTATTTTTACTCCCTATTGAACCCCATAGAAAAACACATATTATGGTATAGTCTAGACTCTATTTTTTTCACAAGTTTTGCACGAAATACCCCAAATGATAATTGAGAAGTCTTTTGTTCAGCGTTCTCCTTCTTGGTTAGATAATGATTGTATACATGGGTTGGGTGAGAATCCACCTGCAGTCGGTCCCTTGCCACCACTTATTTCGACCATAAATATTTACCAAAGCAAAAGCAAGAGATTCTAAACTTCAAAATGATAGAATTCAAATTTACAAAGAAAGGCTATGAAGGGAGATCATATATAAATACGCAAAGTAGATTCAAATTGTATTCATTCCTTTTCAATAAATATGTACAAGGTGTCTTACGGAACTCTTATCGAAAATTTTCCTCTAAATATACTTGGGGATGCCTCCCCTGTCCTACAAATACATCTTTATTTACAATAAAATTGCTCAAAAAAATATCTCTACAGATAAAGAGAATTTGGGCATCTATTCAAAACTACCCAACACGTAAGCTAAACACTTGTCAATATCTACAAAGGCCTATTTGTCCAACTCCTCAAAATATATTAACAACTTGATAGTCTAGATTCCTCCAAAATGAGGACACTTGGCCGTATTACAAATTTATCTAAACAAAATGAGAAAATAAAACTCTATCTAAAATTTACATGTCCCTTTTATGGAATTAAAAAAAATTGTACAACTGGTGTTGATGTTGTTGCATCACTATCTAAAATAAGTCTTTCATGCATAATATATTCTAAGGAATCATGAGCTCTTGATTGACATAATGAATTCATTTTTAATGATTCTATCCACTATGTTGTTATCCTTTTTAAAAACATGAGAAGGTGGATTGATAGAAAAATGGCTTCTAAGATAATAGACCCACAAGAGCCTTGAACATAAATGCTAATGGTGAGATAACTTATTTGGGTTGGAACCACATACGGGTCATATAAGGTACTTAATGCTAATGTTTAAATCTCTTTCTACCACCAAATTTTTTAGGCTTAAGTCTCTTCCAATCTCTTTCTACCACCAATTTTTTTTAGGCTTAAGCATCTTGGTAGAGATAGTCCCCTTTCCAACCCATCAAGTTTTGCAACATTATTGGTAATTCTATCTAGATGAATGGAAAACATATAAAAAAATAATACCATCATTCTTTTTAAATGTTCTATATCCCCTGCTAAATCAAGATTTACCTTGTTGCACTGTCAAAAATTAACATAAACAAATCCTAGAAGGGCCCTCGACCAATGCTCAAGTGACAAATTTGCAGTTCTTAAATCGTTGGAACATGCTAAAGATTTAGGCCTAAACTATTAGTCTTGGAAGATGAGTTTCTTCCTTACCTGTAGGAAACATGAATTCATTAGCCAAGGAGAGGAGTTAATAGATAGCTATATCAAGGCTTGAATTATGAACCAAATGTCATATATTTTTCAGTGATGCTACTCAAAAACTAAATGACCATGTTCCTTCTAGACCATACATAAGACATGACAAGGAAAAATGCATTGAGAATTATTGAGAATGTGAGTTTTATAGGGGATTGTCTCTAGTTCTCCAATGTTTGATGACTATTGTTTCTTCTTTCATTAGTTTGTTTGGAAATAAGAGCTCATTTATCCTAGATCTTGTTTATCTCTTCATAGGTGTTGAAGATGTACTCTGTTGTTTCCTAATGTTTTCTACACATATAGTACATATAAGGGCCCTCAAATCCTTCGATGATTAAATGGTCCTAAGTGAGGAATTTGTTTTGGTAAAACAACCAAAGAAAGGATGACACTTTCAACCATAGAGGAACACTAATTCTAGGGTGGAAACATCGGCCTCACAATCATACGGTCATTTAACATTGAAGTTACCAGTACATTGGGAGCATCGTCACACAATATCTTGGCCTTCACGAGTGTTGATTTTCCTTCCTTCAAGTGGTATTCTAGGACATATATTTCCTCTTGAGTAAGATTGCATGGGAAATTGTTGCTTGATATCCAAATTATGTGAGATCTTGGGCCCATTCCACTCAAACCTCACTAGTATTGATTTACTTTGTGCCATCCCATTGCCTAGCGTTTGTCCTCAGCATGATGGAGGAATGTATTAATGTAAACTCTAGGTTCCTACTACTGAGCATCCTCATAGAACAATGCTTCTTCACTATATCTATTTTTCCCAAAAATATAGATTCGACACTAAAGTATTATTAGTAAAAAAAATATTTTAGATTAAAAAACTAATATTTTCCTCATTTAATTTGATAAGATCTTTTTCAAAAGTCTGATTAGCATATTTATCTTTCATAATCTTGCTTTTAAATTATGCGATTCTCATAATTTTTTATCCAACTTCAATGTATTTTTATTTGAGAATTTCTATTCATGTTGAATGGATCTTAAATGTGAAAGACCAAGCCCACTACTCACTTGGGAAGACATAATCTCCCAAACTAATGGGCCAATTTGTGTCTTTTCGCTAAGGCCCCGATGGAAGGCTCTTTGAATAGAAGGAATAAAGGGAGCCACTTAGATTAAAAAGAGGTAAATATTATATATATAGTTTATAATTGCAAAATATATAATAGTATAATAAAAAATAATATTTAAATTTTAAATTTTAAATATTTTATTTCATTTTTAAATAAAACCTAACAAAATTGATAAAGAATATTAAATGCAAGTAAAACAAATGTGTATCACGTGTATCATTTTAATCTTAGACGATTGGGTGTTATTAGCCACTATGATAGTTAATAATTTTGAAACTACTTATTTCGGAAACAATATCACATACCTAATATGTGAGCTCACATCTTATGACTATTTTGTGAAATACTTTTTTCATATTTTCCTCTCAAACATTGTTGGAATGACCTTTGACATAAGCATGCAAGTATGCAGAAAAGCTTAATTAAGAGTTAAGATCAGTTAAAAACTAATGTCGATGTTTTTATAAATAAGATTTATGAAAAATGCACGAGGTGTAAATCCCTAGTGACCAAACTCTCAAAGAAATTGAGATTGGAAAATCTCAGTAACGTGTACTTCACAAATATGAATGGGTTCACTGAACAAGAAAATTATCCTTTGGAAGATATCTTTTCAGTTAAGTTAAAAATAAGCGGATACAAAAACCATGTGTAGAGCGTTTGGCCACATGTAACCCACTGAAATATGTGTACTGCGTTGTGATGTGCCTTTGTTTATTCGAGTATTCTCTCACATTATTATCATAAAATTACCAGTGAACTCAGAGGGACGAGCCATCACATAAACAGCGCAGTGCTTTTGTAAGTAGCAAGAATCCCATTATTAAGAATGTTGAGGAGCGACTGGTTCGATGAACTAATGCAGCGGGGTGTTTTGAACTGACTCGCGGCTGCTCCCAAGTTCATCGAGTGATCCACAATTTTCCTGAAGGTTCCTTTGGCTACAATGCGAAGTTCAAGCGCTCCAATCCTGTTCTCCTTTCTGTTACAAAAGTATAACTCGTCGACCAAAGCCTCGTCCAGTATGCAACAGCATTTCTGAAAAACTTCGTCATGTGCATCACCAATGTCTCTGCTGAGCTCCCAGAATATTACATAGTGACCAGGCTCACTCGAGAGGTCTGCGTAGCTTGTAAAGTCCACCACCTCCAAGTCTGTTTCCTTGTTCAGCGACTCGGCGGCCTTGTTCACGATTAGTTGCACGTCTCTTTCAGTCGTCTTGTCAATGTTTATGCAGGAGAGAATTGAGTTCTTGGTATAAGCATATGAAAGCCGAGGAGAAGAATTGTAAAAACCGTTCACTTTAACCACATCATCCAGCCTGTACCTATAGAGACCTGTAGAGAGATTGCGCAAAATATAATTATATGAATGACTGAAAGTACAATGCAAGTAAAATATGACAGGCAATGAAATCTAAGCCTCATCCCTCACCTAACTAGCATGTGGTTCACAGCTTTTCTATCTAAAAAAAATCTCATAACAGTCAGTCACAAAGTCAATCCACAGAAAAGGGTTCAATGTATAGAGGCTTCATGGTGTTATGATTGGCCAGATCGACAGCAATGGGTCTGATCCATGAACTGTGAGTGGCAAGGGTACAATTGAGAATTCCAATGGTGAACTTTAAGCCCCATTGGCTCTTACAGGTCTTGCTGGCAAACCTTATCTACTTGGCAGTTAAGTATTAAATGTGATGATATACGTTACTGAATTTAAACCATTCAGCTAACAAAGTAATAAATGCTGATATATACATCCTTGAACTTGAAATTTTTGAGATTCAAGAGTATATATATCCCTAGCATTTAGTATTTTATTCTAATGTTTGGTGTATAATACTTACGAAACATGGATACTACGTAGCTTAAAGTTGTGAATAACAAATTTGAGTAATAAATTTAGATAAAACTGATTGAAATATATACCCTCAAAAGAGCTCAAAGCTTACCAAAGTTGACCACTTTAAAAAAACATTATACTCTGGATATTCATTCAGGAATCAGATTAAAAAATGTGTATCCCTACATTTACTACTATGCTGGTCTCTCCGAATTGGCACACATCTCATAACAACAATATTTCTGTTTGGCGTTTAAAGTTTGTGATGGCAAGTTCCAAACATTCTGAACCCATAAAGTGGATTATTCCCTTCATCAAGGCTACGATGAAGTGTATAAGGTATTCGTGTGGGGGGTATTTCATTTTTACTTAGTTGGATTCATTCGGAGAAATTTAGTTTAATTGTTTTTTCAATTTAATGGTAAGGGTTTGGAATTTTAATGTATTCGTGTGGGAGGTATTTTCATATTTACATGGTTGGATTTATTCTGAGAATTTTAGATTAATTGTTTTTAATTTAAGGGTTTGGAATTTTAAGATATTTTTGTGGGAAGTATTTTCTTATTTATTTAGTTGGATTTATTTGGAGAAATTTAGATTAATTGTTTTTTCAATCTAATAATAAGGGTTTGAAATTTTATTAATGTTGTTTGGTTTTGGTGTAATAGAAAATTTTATTTTGATATCAGAGCCTAGAGTAGTATTTGAGGAAAAGGTATTGGAGTAATTTTCAGTTCAGTCAGTTAGGAATGGATCATGTGGGCTAACCACCACACTAAGATAAGATTGAGAACTTGGAATTAATTGCCCACTCAAAATATAGATCTGGGAAACTTTAGATTAATTATGTGTTGATTAATTTTCACACTTACCTAAAATAAGTTTGGAAAAACTAACCATCACACTAAAATCCATCCTAAAAACTCGAATTAATTCCCATAGATCCTCAAAACTTAAGATTAATTACCCACTCATTATCATGATAAAGGTTTGGAAATTGGAAATTTACTCATAACTGCCTATTTTAATGTAAGGAAAACAAGTACATAAATGATATATTTTATACATAGATTTAACTGTAATATATACATAGATCGGAAGATCAGCTAAGAACGCACCTCCAAATGTTGTAATAATCACTTCGTACTCTTTGCCAATTTCAACCTCAGTGAGGCCAACTGGTTCTGCCTGGCTTTGCTTATCTTGAGGGATGAACTCAAAAAATGCAGTGCTAGGCACGACCGTGAAGGTGGTCTTAGCTGGATCAATACTTACACCGAAGTACCCTTCAGAAGCCGCATAGCCACCAGGAAGTATTGGCAAGCTCCCGGCATAGTGTCTCAGTTTTTTGACATAAGGCTCCATTGAGCCTGTAATTATACAACCGATGTACTTGATATTGGGCCAAAGTTGGTGGATAACTCCATACCAGTTATTGGCTAATAGCTTCGCACATATTTCATAGATTGTCTGTGCTAATTCTGGATTGGGCTTCAAAATTTTTGAGACAGACTCCCTCATGGAGGGTACAGTGATCTTTTCATTTAGGGTTCCTTCCTTGATTTCATTGCAAAGCTGTTGCCACACATTTTCAAACGTCCGAAAAGCTTCCACAATACTGTAAGCAAAAGATGACGTCAGGCGTACCACTTCGTGGGAGTACAGAAGCCCACATAAGAGATGGCAGTAGACCGATTGCTCATAATTAAATCCAAACACAACCTCCTGTGGACTGCAAGCAAGCCACTGGTTACTCTCCTTGTACGTCTTAAATCCCTTACTCCTTAATCCAAGCCCACTTGCATTGCTAGCCTCCAACCCCCCTTTGGTACGGAATTGCCTGCTCCCATAGATAAATTGCAGGTATCTTGACTGGCTTTGTGGTGCAGGAAACTGCCTGAAAAATGGCAATAATAGTATAAAATACACCAAGCATATAACTTGAATATATACAAAGAATGTGCCCTTAATCTCACAGCTCGCTATAGGGTTTACCCTAGAAATGTAAAACAATTGGAACAACATAATACCTAGAAGTATAAGCTTGTGTTATCCGGTAGTACTCCAACTTGGATGCGATCACAGAGTCATTAAACGGCACTAGTTTCTGTTTTCCATCTCGAATCCCTGACCTGCACAAGGACACTGTCTGATTATAAACTATTGTACTCTAATTGTGCCCTGCTGATGAGCTTATCCTGATTGCTAACAATGTGCCCTACTGCTGCTGAACTTGTGCTGATTGCAAATTCTCTAAATATCTTGGATCCCAACGGAAAGCAATTAGATTGAACCTGAAATTTTATGGAGAATAGCTAGGCTAATTGTTTGACCTAGCCGTTGTCTACGGAAATCTAAGATATTCTCAAAATCTGCATTCTAAAACCCATTCATGTGCGGAAGACTTTCATATATTAAATAATGACCATAATAAAATAAACAAGTGTCTATATTAACTTACAGCTAACCATATATTCATAAAAAAACTATTATTGCTTAAAAACAAATATTACTCACCATACACAAAATCAACAATAACTTGTGTCAGTATCATTTTAATCCACAATAACTTGTGTCAGTATCATTTTATCATGCAGATAAAATATTACTCTACACTTTATTCTCATATAATTGTCTATTGAATACCACTTTATTTTCATGCAATTAACCAGATGAAACACCATTTAGCTGATCATAGACCGTAATATTTGTCATTGCTAGGGTGCAGTGCAATAAGGAAAAAATAAATAAAACACGAATTAAGTGAAATGAAATAATACGTTAGAGAAAAGGCAGTGATGGGATCAGCCGTTAGAATGGGGGAAGTATCCCCATCTGCAATTCTCTGTATGTATGGTTCCAGATCGCTATAACATACGACAGGAACACATGACTTGAAGTGTTGTACCGGATCTGGATCAGTACTTCCATCTAATATGCCCCACTTTTTCAAGTACTCAGTTCCGCTGTTACGTTGCAGGATGGCCTCCAGAGTCTCTTGCTGAACTCTTACTGCATCCTGTGTCATTATTTCGAATTCTCTAATCACATCCTCCTGGATATCATCACTTCCCGGCATATTGTTTCTTTTCAACTCGTCTGTTACAAGATTAAGCAACTCAGCTTCCTTTCCTTCACCCACTTTTCCATCTTCGCTCCTCTTATTCATGTTATCCTCCAGAATCTCTCGCTCAACTCTTTCTACATTCTGTGTCATTGCCTCCAATTCTCCAGTCACCCTCTCCTCGCTATCAGCACTTCCGGGCATATTGCAGCCTCTTCTCAACTCATCTTTTACATTATTAAGCAACACACCTTCCTTTCCCTCTATGTTTTTTCCACCTTCGCTCCCCTTATTCTCATTTTCCTCCAGAATCTCTCCATGAACTCTTTCTGCAATCTGTGTCATTTCCTCCAATTCTCTGCCCACTTCCTCGTGCCTATCAATGCTTTCCTGCATATTGCTTCTTCTCGAATTGTCTCCTACACGATTAAGCAACGCCACCCTTCCTTTCCTTCGATCCTTCTTTCCACCTTCGCTGCTCTTATTCACATTTTATAGGGATACTCAGCAATTTTTTGGTGATAAACTAATTGCAAGTATTAGTGTGACCGTCTTTTCGATCTGTCCTGTGAATCCAGATCGACAAGGAAATGCAAGTATTACTCTGACCATATCGTCAACTTATTATTTCATTCATCCTTATCCAGAACAGGAGACAATGGTCCATCGATGGAAGATAAATATAGCTCAACGGCGTCCTGAAGCCGTTCACACAACTTCTGATCTGACCAAATGACTAGCAAGCTTGGGAAAACACAAATTTTATAGCTCAACGGCGTCCTGAAGCCGTTCACACAACTTCTGATCTGACCAAATGACTAGCAAGCTTGGGAAAACATAAATTTTAAATTTGCTTAACGAAGAAACTTTGGAATTTTTTCTAACCAAATATGGAACCATTCAAACTATTTTCGTTAAATTCTTCTATTTTTTTTAATTAAGATTACGCAGTTAAATTGTGTTTAAATTACAATAAATTTTCCTACAAGATTGGTTAACCATTAATTTAAACAAACTATATAACCATTAAATCTAAATTTATGATTAAATTCAAATATCAAAAGGTAAAATCCTATAAACTATATCAAATAAATAATTAAGAAAGAAAAATAATATAATAAAAATTTTATTGAAATATTATTTATTACAACACCATCTAAAATTCTTCATTTGCAAAACCTATAAATTAATAAAATTAAAAAATTAAAAATGATAATTGATATTATTTAATAAAATTAAAAAACAAAATTTTATATATGTTAATTAATTTCTTTGTGTGAGGTTTAGTTTTTATTAAATTATAAGTTGTGGGTACAGTAAAAGTGAACTACACTGCATAAAGCTATCCCAACACAATCATATATAAAAATTATTCCAACACAATCATCTAGCAGCATCTTCATCTCTTTTTTTTTAATCATTATTTGAATGGTGTAATTTCTCGAAATATGTAATGTTTTTGCTTGAATATGTGTTTATTCATGGCTTAAAGAAAGAGATTGAATGGTCCAATTTTTCCCTCCTAAGAGAAATGTGTGATTTCTTGTCTACTCAATATTAGGTTAACATGTGATATATTGAATGTTTTTATTTATTATTTAAAAAAATCAAATTTTGAGATAATTACATTGCTAGAAATTTTATTATTTTAAATATATAGTAAAAATATGTTAATGATACATTGTTTATTGGGAGTGAGGAGATATGTAATTTTTTCCTATTTAATATTGAATTGATAAATAAT
>APFE030433567.1:0-11451 GCA_000404065.3 Pinus taeda | reverse complement strand
TAGGGATTCTAGAAGGAAGGAATGAAGAAGAAGAAAGGAGGCAGTGGGAGGAGGTAGAAAAGAAGGCAAGTTTCTATGAACAGAAAGAGGAAACCATAGGAGAGGCATGGGATGTCGGGGAGGCCACTAGAGCTAAGAAATACATGGATATTGATTGAGTTGCTCAGATGATGAGAAACACTTTCAGTAGCGGGGTGATGATGAGCCTTATCATTGGGTAATTATATGGGCCTTAATTCACCTCCTAGCTTAGTCAAACCAACTCTTCTCACAACTTATTACGTGTTTTGATTATATTTTGTTTAATGAGATGAGTTTAAGTGAGATATTATGCCTAGTGATCTAATATGCATTAAATGTAGGTTTGGAAGGGAAAATCAAGGAATTTTGGCAAGACTAAGGTTTGAAACTCGAATGGGACAAGGGAGAGATATTGTAGGAGGTAAATCCTCCTTATTTACTCCTCCCCCATTTGAATATTCCTCCATTAATCCACCAGCTCAGAGTGGAAGAAGCCAAGTCATGAAGATCAAAAGGAAACTAAGTAAGTGATAGATAAAGAGTTAGTTCATCTTGAGTTTGGGAGCCGAGACTCCCTATATTTAAGGAAGTTGTTGGGGACTTTAGCTGTAAAAGTAGAGAGGCCTAGAGCCTCATTAGGATTCTAATTTTTGTTGTAAAAACTGTCGTTATTTTCAAGCCCCAGACTTGTGGAAGACTTTGATGTAATTTTCTGTTTTGGTAATAAGAATGAGATTTTTCTTGATCCACTACTGAGTTGAAATCAGAGGACTGAAGCTCTTGGGTTAGGGCCCAACTCTAGTAGCAAAGGCTCCTCATCTTGTATTTGTATTCTTAGCTTAACTTCATAGATGCATGATTAAACTATCTTTAGAAGTATTTCATTGCAAATTAATGTAGATTTGATTAATTTTTTATTAGTTTTCTTCCATTTGTGCCTTACTTCAGTAGCAGGTTATAAGGGATAAAAGAAGCACCACAAAGCTGTCAGTAGGTGTCCTAGCCTCACCTCTTCCTTCAGGGATCATGATTTGAGGAAAAGACCCTTATGCAGCCCCAAAAAGAAATATTTCCATTTCTTTCATAACATTTAGAGTTTATTGTACTTGAACCAACATTTGATCAATTTTGAAAGTGTAAGATTTCATTTCCATCTCTTCTATCTTCATTCTTGCAATAGATCTAATCTATGATTCCATTTTATTCAGCAATTTCTTCATGCATAAGGTAGACAGTTAGGTCATTAAATTCTGCTTTTCTATCTCATGAGAATTCTTCTCGTTTACATGAGTTTAGGGAAATTACACATGTTTGATACAGAGCAGGTGCTTTAGAAGTAGAAAGAGATCTCATAGCAAGAAACCACCTTCCAACTTCATCCACCTATAGGTATTCCTTGTTTTCCTCAAGAACTTCACGAATTTCATCATTTTACATAGAAATTCCTCCAAGCATGTTGAGAAAATCCAACTATCTCCTAAACTTGGTTTTTGGTTTTGAGTGATCATAGGCCTTTCCTCACTCCATTCCACCTATCAACCACCTTCCCTAAGCCTTCCATCACCTCCAACACCCATTGTTTTTCTCTCAGCTGTATCCTATAGAAATAAAAGGAATCCTGTAGGTTTTTCTATAGTGGTCTGTTTTGAGGCCAAATTGAGGGAAAACCTCTAGGAAGCCACTTAAGGTCACCCAAGGGTATCCAAAACCTTCCAACCATCTCCTGAACCTTCCATCCATCCACCAACATCCCTAAGCCACCTGCCACATCATGAAAAGAGATTAGCTTGCACACTTGACTTTTCATGAAAAGCATAAAAAGACAAAACATATTTATTATAGTCCTTTACATGCATAAAAATGATGTTTGATGTTTTTAATTTCCATGCTTAGGACATTAGCATTTTGTTCATGTTAATTTAGCATTATTGAAAAGCATAGCTCTTAGCAATTAATTAGGAAATGGTGTGCCTTAGCATTGAATTTCATTCTTTTTCATTCTTGCAGTAGATCAACTCTCTCTTAGAGTATATTTCTATTTCTTTCATCAAGGAACCAAGATTCTTCTAAATCCATAGAAGTCTGGATTGAAAACCCTAGTGGTCTCTCACCAGCTAAATAGTGAAAAAGGGTAGAACCATCACTTTTACTTGTGTATACAACAATATCACCTCCAAGTTTGTACGAACCCTAGGTTTATAAAGTAAAGTTGGTAGCCTAAGAGTTCCAACATTCTTGTTGCAATATTGGCGCTCATCATACAGCATGGGGAACCGTGCCAAAATATACTTCATCAATAAAATCAACACTGATAAAAAATCTAATTTTTCACTTTTCTTTACCTTCATATCTACATCCTTATTTACCCATCCGAGTGGATATGGTTTTGCATGGTCACAAACTTCTAGCCCCAACTTCTTGACCAGCGCTGCTGCAATGAGATTCGCCTATGACCCTGAGTCAAACAGAGCATCAATCTTTGTCTTCTTGACCTGTATCTTTATATGGAAGTGTTTGGTCATTTCTTTCTCTTCTTGTTGTTCAAGGGTACTCAATATCAACTCCTTCTGCACTGATGTGCATACGATCTTCTCATCCACATCTGAGCTTCTTTCAACTTGGTTGCTCGAATCAGTGGCCATGAGATTCTTCTTCTCATTATCTTTCTTCTTGTTCTTTGGGTTTAGCTCTGGATGCAACTTCTAGCACTTCTTCTCTGTATGGCCATCAATGTTGTAGTGGTTGCTAGGATATTTTCACTGGTGTTTTGTGGCTTCTTTATTTTATCTTTTCCCCCCTTTTGCTTCTTCTTCCCCTCCTTAGAATCTTCTTGGTTCTCCCTCTACTTTGATCCACTTGATTGTGCTTTTTTCAGGCATATGTTCTTCAGGTACTGTGTCTATACGCAAGCCTTGTCCACTGATTTTGGATTGAATAACATCACTTTCTCATGCATATGGTGGTGTAGACCCCCCAAATAATTGAGGAGTACATTTGGGTTCTTTGGAGAGATACCCAACATTATAACCATATTTCTGAATTTTTTGGCGTACTCCTGCATGCTTTGAACCGACTTTTACCCAAAGTAATTCCACCAGATCCACTAGTCCTCCTCGTACTTGATGGGATAAAAATATGGCTTAATGAGGGTTTTAAATCCTCCTGCTTCACCAGTAGAGGTTCTCCCTCCAACTTCAGGGTTTTTGTGTGGCTCTCAAACCAAGTCAGTGCATGTCCCTCTAGTTTTAGTTGCGCGAATGAGATCTTTTGCCCCTCCTCGATATGATGGGCGCTGAAACAAAATTCCAGTTGTTTCAACCCATGGTTCAACTTCAAAGAATTGATCGTGCTATGGTATGGCTTGATATCGACTTTTTCTTCCATTTTGAACAAATATTGGTTCACGACATTCAAACTAGGTTGATCTTTTTTGGGTTCTTTCTTTGATTGTTTCTCTGTGCCTTCCCAATATCCTGATCCCCCTTCTGATTTTTCCTCTACATTTGAAACCCCACATTCTCCAAATATCCTTAGCTTATTGCTTAAGGCTTCCATGAGGAGGTTTACATTGTGGTTGATATCCGTGACTTGTTGTTCGAGATGCCAAAACCTCACCTTTGCAGGATCTTGAGGTTCATTTACAGATTCATCGTCCATGATTATGGCTTTACGATTTTTAGCCCTATTGACCTAGATCCTCTCCAAATATCCAAAAATACCCAAAGAAACCTACTTTGATAACAAATGATCCATAAATTACCATGGATATTCCACTGGACAGTTTGTCACAACAGATCTGGTAATACTATATTAAAAACATTAGATTGTACACTATTACAATTTTTTTAATTTTTAGATCTATAGATTTTACTGTAATTAGTGCATGCATGCGAATGGAAATCATGTAGAAAACTAGAGAAAGAAAAAAAAAGCACACACACACAAAAGACACAAGATATGCTCTCTGGGAAAGCCTTTCGGGAGAAAACCCAACTAGAAGGTGAGGTCGCTTCGCTCTCTTTCTTTGTAGGAAATATGGTTGTAGGTACAAAGAAGTAATTCCTATGGCCTGTGGGTTGTTATAATGCATAGATAATCTATGTGTGCTATACCTCCTATCTCTCATAGCTATCTTTTCTCAGCTATGGAACAAAATGCTCTGGAAAGAATGGAATGCCTCTTCCTCCTAGTGCCCCAATTATAACACAACCCAATAACCTACTAGTGGTTAAGTTTGACTACAACTCTTAGCTAGAGTTACAAAATAGACTCTTCTAGAGTATTTACATAAAAAACAATTGTCTAGCCCCTTTTCCATGGATAATGGTGGTTGACTTGGCATCCTCCCAAACTATGGGTGTGAAAACAAGAAGGTCAACTTCTGAGTGGAATAATTTTTGCATACATACTTCGATTGACGCGTTTCTTGCACCGTTGGAAAGGTCTTTGTGTGTAGAGTAGCATGAAAAGGTGATGGATTAAAGAAACAAAATTTAACTGCAAAAAATCATTTGATGCTTAGAAACACTCCTCGAAGGTTTCAAATCCTATTTCACCAAACTGGGTCCTGTGGATAAAAAAATGACCCTGTGGGGTGATTCCTCCACTTTTTCCACTCCAAACACATCGATATGGATGGAAAAAAATAAAATGATCCAATTCATATCAAAACCAAAACCAATATCAAAGAATTACAACCCTTCTAGGAAATACTTGGTGGTAATCCCCAACAGAGTCGCGAATTATGTTGGCGGGAAAATTTCCCTAAGGTAAGGTTTGACACCCTCAATAGAGAATAACAAGAAAATAAACAAGAAGTAGTCAGAAAAGCATGCCAAACATGTGAATTATTAAATGTGGACTTCAAAACTTACCAAAGGTCCTACGTTTGATGATGTTCCCATAGGGTCTAAAGCCTTTGCTTCCTCCAGAATCAACCAAACCTACAAATCAATTCAGAGAAGCATATACATGATATATAACTCAATGTAAATACATAAAATACATGTTAGATCATCATATATAAACATATAAATTTATATTCATGAGACAATAACATATCAAGAACAAGACATGAGATTCTTTATTGATAATCACCAATAGGTACTGGAAAGGTACAACCTGATCCAATCCAAAGCACTGATGAAGCCTTCCACCAGTTGCATCTAGCCCTAGCCAAAAAAACAACCTCTCTAAAAAATTGAGGGAGATTCTATAAAGATGATGAAAATCTCTACAGAGGAAACCAGGGTTTCCATAGAGACTGGGAGTAAAAGAGGCATGGGAAAATCATACTTGATCTAGGAGAAAAATGGGTATAATTTTGATAATCCTTCTCTTATGTCCTTTAGGACTACCCAAGTTGTGTATATATATGACCTGAAATTATTTAATTTAGTTGTGTTATGGGTTCCTATAGGTGGGCTCTTGGTAAAACTCGTGAAACCCACCCGAAAAATAGCATATTATTTTAATTTTTCATATTTAAAAAGGTATACACGGATCTGCATTTATAGAACCCATGTATGTACACACTTTTGAATGGGCAGAGTCACATATGGAATTTGAAATATTCTTTTTAATATAATATCAAGCTTGCATGGGCAAAGGCTGCCCAGGGCCATACAAGAGAATCAAGTCTATAGGAGTTCTAATGATGCTATAATAGGTCCCCACAAGTCTTGTGGTCCAATAACCGGATGGACTATGTATGGAATGTGAAATAGTTGATGAAAATTAGTAAGGGAAGGGTCACATATGTTTCCTAACTTACCATATTTGTATTAAAGGAATCTAATTGACTTAAGGTAAAATATCCTATCATGGGATGTGTTTTGGGTGTGTGTTATATTCTATCCACGACTAGCCCCATGCGCGATGGAAGGGGGATGATAGTCCCTCATGTTCATTGTGTTGGGCGAAATAGGAGGGGCAACAACCCCCCTTGTCAGGGGGGTTTGAGGGGGCCAGTAGCCCCCTTCAACAAGTTCCAGGGTAGCACCCTAAGGAATTTATTTTTGGACCTATATTATGCAGTTGAATCTAACTATGGTTTTGTCTGTGGTTTTCACACATGGTTTAGGCATGATGGTATTTTGACCATGGTATTTTGTAGATACAATCAAAGGAACTATGGTTGCATTCCAATCTAGGGTTAATGGATTGGGGTTTATGGATGCTTTGACATGTGTATATATATATATATTGTAACATTGAAAGGAATATAATGAAAAATGAATTTGGTAGTCTCAATTTTGGTATCTAGGGGAAAATCTCTGTGTATATTCGTTTTATGTTTTATGCTCTTGCTATTGTTTATTTTCTATTTTTAGAATTTGTATGCAAGTAATTTTTGTGTCGGGTTAAAACCTAAATTTGGTATCAGAGTTGTTTTAGCTTAAAGGGGACGTCTTTGTTGCTGAGGGGTTTTTCTCGGCCCTGTGGTAGACCTTGTTTAGTCGGAGATCTACTGGATCTATTCTTGTGGTGAAAGAAGATGGAGAGAAGTGGAAAGATAAAGATCTATAAATTTAATGGTCAGAGTTTTGAGTTCTGAAACTCAATATCGAGGATCTACTGGTGGATAAAGATCAGTGGATCACGGTAGATCTAGGTACTAAACCAATGGAAATTTCAGTTGAATACTGGGTGAAGTTGGATCAAAAGACAAAGAGCACAATACGATTTTGTATCTCAAATTCAGTATTGTTGAATGTATCAGGGGAAGCTTCTGCAAAGGATTTGTGGGACAAGTTAGGGACTTTGTACAGATATAAGTCTCTCGTGAATAAATTGTTCCTACGAAAAAAGTTGTATAACCTGATGATGAAGGATGGAGACTTAGTGAAAAAGAATCTTAACGCCTCTAATACTGTGGTAAGCCAGTTGTTGTCTGTTGATATAAAAATTTTAGATGAAGATAAGTGCATCTGTTTGTTGTGTTCTCTACCAGATTCGTGGGATAGTTTGGTTGTTGCAAAAGTAGCAATGTGATCGCCTTTCAGTTTGATGAAATAACCTCATCCATTCTGTTATGGGAATAATACACCCTAGGGTATGGGTTGAGCACCCCAACATATTGAAGGGAATAAACCAACAAGAATAAACAAAACAAATAGTCCTACTGATTAAACTACTAAAGTAGGAAGAAGAGATAGTACTTGAAGGTCCTACATTTGAGGTCATTCCCATGGGGTCCAAACCCTCTCCTTCCTCCAATGCTTCAAAACCTGCAACTCATTCAAGAAAAATATGTATACTAGTAGTAGTTCAAATAATGTTCAAGATATAGATGTTAGATGATATAAGCATATAGATATAAAACATGAAATCATACATCATTAGATTATAACATGAATTAAATCATTCTTTATTGGTGACTGTAAAAGCATGTGAAAGAATACAAACTGATTCATCCACGACTCCAAGTGAAACCTTCCTCTTGATCCGTCCAACCCAAGCCTCAACAATCCTCTTTTAAATGCATACACATGGATGCCATATAAAGGAGATGGGCATCTCTATGAGGAAACAAGGGTTTCCTATAGATAAGAGTGCAAGAGGCACAGGGATAA
Organism: Pinus taeda; assembly: GCA_000404065.3. Classification (NCBI taxonomy): domain Eukaryota; kingdom Viridiplantae; phylum Streptophyta; class Pinopsida; order Pinales; family Pinaceae; genus Pinus; species Pinus taeda. The sequence continues at coordinate 3,856 of APFE030433567.1, read as the reverse complement.
ATTAGACTTGATCAGGGACCACTTGGATATAATATCAATATCCTATCTTTCTCTCCGCTTAGAAATTCCCCATGAGGTGTATTTATAGCACCTAAAAACAATTTTTTTCAGTTGGGATATAGTTAGGCCATGGGCTCCTGTAGGTAGGCTTCCGGTGTAACCCGTAAAACCCACCCATAAAATAGGGATTTTATTTTTTTTTCATATTTTAAATCATCTACACAGGTTGGGTATAGCTGAACCAACATGTGCATGCACTTTTTGAAGGGCATAGTCACGTATGGAATTTAAAACAATATTTTTTAGTAATTGGACCAAATCTGAAGGAAAAGGGTTGCCTAAGGCTATGACTTAGAGCATCAAGTATATAAGGGTGATAAATCATGCTATAAAAGATGCCCCCTAATATATGAGGTTAGAAGGGGTACATGATGGCTGAAATTTATTAAGTGTATACAAAGAATCATGCGAGGAATTGGGAGGAGATCACCAGATTCCAGCCTGCCAAATGAGTGGAAGAGATCAGAAAGAAAGATCATGTCTGAGGTGAGCATACCCATGCTCATAGATAATAAAGCATGTTTGCATATCAAGTGCATTGTGGATCCAATATGTATACAAGTATAAAGGAAACTAAGAAGTACATAATTGATCATCTTATCGTTGTGTGTGGAGCATGATTGTTCAGAGGTCTTTGTTTCAGTTGGATGTATACCCCGGGAAGCTTTGTACAACCCTCCACGCGGGGGGGTGCGGGGGTATACATCCCCTTGTAAAATTATAGTAATTTCTAGTCAATCTGGGCCGTTCATTAAGAGGATGATCTGACGGTAGAACTTATGTTTAGTTTAGGGTTTTTTGACCTAGAAGGAAACCCCTCTCTTTGTATGAGGGCATTGTATTTGAGGCTGTGAGATAGATGTGTATTCTGTGTGTGAGCGAGAAACAGAGAGGTGAGACTGTGAGAGAAAACAGAGGATATTACAGCGGATTTGCTGTAGGTTGTGTCTCTTCATTTTGCTGGATAATAGAAAGGAAGGACTGACTGTTCGAGGTGGACGTAGCCTAAACTGGTTGAAACACGTATATCTGTGTCTCTCTTTTGTGCGTTTTCTGTGTTTATATTTCTGCAATATTTTATGTGTTCCATTGCTCCGTAATATTTAATTTTCTAACAACTGGTATCAGAGCCGAAGGTCTATTTGGTTCATAAACTCATAGGAAAGAAGGGTTCCTTGTTCGAGTGGGAGAAATGGCGGAAGATGGTAAGTTTAGGGTCGAGAAATTTAACGGCCAAAATTTCTCATTGTGGAAGATGCAGATGGAAGATTATCTGTATCAGAAAGATCTATACCTACCATTGGGTGGAAAAACAAAGATGCCAACGGGTATGAAAGATGAAGAATGGAACCTTCTCGATAGAAAGGTGCTCGGAACAATATGGTTGTGCCTTGCAGCGTCGGTCGCCTTCAACATTTCGAAGGAAACAACGACAGAGGGTTTGATTAAGATGTTGGAGAAACTATATGAAAAACCCTCGGCCTCAAACAAGGTATTTCTTATGAAACAGTTATTTAATATGAAGATGTCGGAAGGTGGATCTGTTGCAGATCATTTAAATGATTTTAATACTGTTACAAGTCAGTTATGTTTTGTAGGGGTAAACTTTGATGATGAAGTTAGAGCTCTATTATTCTTGTGCTCATTGCCAGAAAGTTGGAATGGTTTAATAATGGCCATTAGTAACTTTGTGTCTGGATCTAGTACTTTAAAGTTTGATGATGTTTTCGGTGCTATCCTTAGCGAGTAAATGCGACGGAAAAGCTCTAGTGAGACATCGGGAAATGCTTTGAGTGCAGAGTCTAGGGGAAGAAAAATGGAAAGAGGAAAGAACTCAGGATATCGAAGTAAATTAAGGAAAGGCATATCCAAGTCCAGATCAAGGATAGTGTGCTGGAAATGCGGAAAGAAAGGACACCTAAAGAAAGACTGTAGATCTCGGAAGGTAAAAGAAGGAGATTCACAGCAAGAAAACAATCATGAAGCAAATGTGACAGGTGAGGTGTTACAAGATGCTTTGATTCTTTCTTTCGAAAATATTACTGATTCCTGGGTGGTAGATTCAGGGGCCTCATTCCATGCCACACCTGATAAGAAATACTTTCATGACTATGTTCAAGGAGATTTTGGACAAGTTCGTTTGGGTGATGATAAACCCTGTAAAATTGTTGGAATGGGTAAGGTTCTTGTAAACCAGCAGAATGGAAACCAATGGCTACTAAAGGAGGTAAGGCATGTTCCATATCTAAAGAAAAATCTGATTTCAACAGGGCAGATAGGCGGTGAAGGTTGTGTGACAACTTTCACAGATAAAGCTTGGAAAGTCACCAAAGGAGCCCTGGTAATAGCAAAAGGAAAAAAGGTTGGTACATTGTATTTATGCAATGGTATTTCTAACTCTGTTAATGCTTTAACTTCCAAAGGAGCAAATGCAGCATTATGGAATCATAGGCTTGGACACATGAGTGAAAAAGGAATGAAGATTCTTCACTCAAGGAATTTGTTGCCGGGTTTGAAGAATGTTGTTTTGGACTTCTGTGAGAATTGCATTTATGGAAAACAGAAGAGAGTCAGATTTCTCAGAGTTGGGAAAGAAAAGAAGAATGAAAAATTGGAGCTTGTGCATACAGATGTATGGGGACCTTCTCAGGATCATCTCTCGGTGGATTTCATTATTATGTTACTTTTATTGATGATGCAACTAGAAAAACTTGGATTTATTGTATTAAGAATAAATCTGATGTATTTGATACTTTCAAGAAATGGAAAGCTTTGGTTGAGATTGAGACAGGAAAGAAATTGAAGTGTCTTAGATCAGACAATGGAGGTGAATATTGCAGCAAAGAGTTTGATAGGTACTGTTCAGAGCATGGAATTCGCAGAGAGAAGACAGTTTCAAGAACACCACAAGAAAATGGTGTGTCAGAAAGGATGAACAGGACAATCATGGAGCGTGCAAGGTGCATGAGATTGCATGCAGGTTTGCCTTTACAGTTTTGGGCAGATGCTGTAGATACTGCTGTTTATCTAATAAACAGAGGGCCTTCAAGTTCCTTGGATGGTGGTGTTCCAGAGGAAGCATGGACAGGTAAAAAGGTAAACTACTCTATTTTAAAGCCTTTTGGTTGTGAGGCCTTTGTCCATATTGATAAAGAAAATAAAACAAAGCTTGAAGCAAAGTCAAAGAAATGTACCTTTATTGGATATGGTGTTAATGATTTTGGTTATCGCTTATATGATTATGAAAATCACAAAATCCTTAGGAGCAGAGATGTAATATTCAATGAAAAGGTCTTGTAAAAGAATAAGTTGCTAGAAAAGAAACAGGAAAAAGAAAACAAGGAATACACAGTTCTTGATGAAATCACTAAAAAAGTAAAGGTACCTGAAAATAATAATAATCAACAACCACAACAACAACAACCACCAAAACAGCAACAGGGACCCCAAACACCTGAAAGCGGTGTTAGAAGATCTACCAGGATAAGTAGACCCCCTGAACGATACTCTCCTTCATTATATTATTTATTGTTGACTGATTCTAGTGAACCGGAATGTTATGAAGAAGCAATGCAGGTTGAAAGAAGGAAGAAGTGGGAGGTAGCCATGGAAGAAGAGATGGACTCCTTAATGCATAACCAGACTTGGGATTTAGTGAGGTTGCCTGCAAGAAAAACTACATTGAAGAATAAATGGGTTTACAGGTTGAAGGAAGAATATGGAGGAAAACAGAAGTACAAAGCTAGACTTGTGGTGAAGGGGTTTGCACAGAAGAAAGGTATTGATTTTGATGAAA
>APFE030433561.1:0-43394 GCA_000404065.3 Pinus taeda | reverse complement strand
CAAATCTCTGGTGCCAGAGATTCTCAACTGTTGATGTTGCTGCAACCATCGCTTGTTGTGGCATGCTCCTTGCATCCAGTCTGTACAAATTTCCCACACGTACTCCAGTTGCAACTGTGTCCAATTGACTATCCTGAATGACACATCCATTCTTGAAGAATTTCACCTGCATGTCCTGGTCTGTTATCATAGAGACAGAGATCAAATCTTTTTAATTCCTGGAACATATAAAACATTTTTGAGATGTTTGATGTCGCCACTAGGTAGCTTGACAGGGATATCCCCACATCCTTTGATCTCATACCCACTATCATCTCCTAAATAAATATTTGATCCACATGCAGATTCTTCAAGAAATTCAAAACAATCTCTCTTACCAGTCATGTGCGAGGATGCGCCAGAATCTACATACCATATATTATCCTCGTCTCCTTTTGATGCTGAAAGTGCACAGTCGACTGTGAATAATCGAAGATCATGGCTGTGGTCATCCTCTTCTCCAGCAAAACACCCCTCATGTTTCCTCTGTTTGCCTTTTCTTTCATTCCCCTGCCTCTTATAGCATTCTTTAATCTGGTGGCCAGGCTTCCCACAGTAAAAACATCTCTTAACATAACTATCAGTCATACCTCTGAATAGTCTCTTTTGAAAAGAGTTGGCCCCTTTCTGCTGCTGCTGCTGTTGCTGATGCTGATGTTGGTGCTGGTGCTGCTTTCGTCAGTACTGTCGCCTCTTTGCCATCAGAGCAAGATCATTGCCCTGAGTCTTTAGATTCTGTCGTCGCTCCTCCTCCTGGAGCAGAATCGCTGTCAGGTCATCAAACGAGGGGGCTTTCTCTCTCGCTGACAACCCAGAGATGAATGTCTAATATTCATCGGTCATTCTGTCCAGTGTAAGTGTAACCAGATCTGAATCTGATACATTCTCTCCAATGGCTCCCAATTTGTCTTTCAGATCCTTGACTCTGGCCATGAATCCACCAAAAGATTCATTCTCATCCATCTTTAATGCAAACAATTTTCCCTTGAGTGCCTGAACACGATTTGTGTTCTGTGTCTCGTACAGATTCTTGATTGTGGTCCATATATCCGCGGCCGACTTGCAATCTCTGATATGGGGGATAATGTTGTCTTTGACAGACATCTTTAGTATGACTTTTGCCTTTGTTTCTCTCTTATCCCAATCCTGTTCTTGAGTCGGTGTTCCAGTTCTCTGCTCATTTCCCAAGACGATCAACCATGCATTCGCACTCTCCAGCAAAGTTTGCATTTTGAATTTCCAGTTAGAGAAGTTCGTTCCATCGAGCTTGCCAGACTCGTGGAGGTATGATTCCAAACTGTTGTTCATTTTCGCCCAACTGAACACTTCAATCGGCCACCACCAGGCAAGTCCGATCTGCTACCACCAAACAGATCAGGAACTTCACTGTGCCACCACCAGGCAAGTCCGATCTGCTGCCACCGAACAGATCAGAGACTTCACTATGCCACCACAGGGCAAAATCGATCTGCTACCACCGAACAGATCAACAAGCAAGCTCCAACACGCCACCACCGGGCAAGGGCGATCTGCTTCCACCGAACAGATCAAGGAGCTGCACTGTGCCACCACCGGGCAAAACACCGATCTGCTTCCACCAAGCAGATCACAGAGCTCTGATTCGCCACCACCGGGCAGGTCCGATCACAGAACCCCAACTCGCCACCACCGGGCAGATCCGATCTGCTACCTCCGGGCTGATCAAGGATCCTCAATTCGCCACCACCGGGCAAATCAAATCTGCTGCCACCGAGCAGAAATCTCCACGTGCCACCACCGGGCAACTCCGATCTGCAAAAAAAATAAAATTGCAGATTTCCAGAGAGAAAGAGGTTGGCTCTATGGCGCTCTGAATAGCTAAAAATCCGTGCCAATTGCGGAAAACAAAAATTCACGAAGTGCACCAAAATTGGCGCGCTTAACAGCCACGGATCCGCGCCAATTTTAGTTATAATTTTTCTGGTGCGCTTTTCAGCCCAAAACCAGTGCCAATGGCGTGCTTTTCAGCCCAAAAGTAGCGCCAATTGCTCCTGATGCGCTTTTCAGCCCCAAACTAGCACCAATGGCGCGTTTTCCAGCCCAAAAGTAGCGCCAATTGCTCAACCTTTTCTCCAGCTCAGAGATGATCAGTCATCTGAGACCCTTCACTCCAGGTGTTACTGCAGTTCCACCTGATCACACAGATACATTTACAAGCTCTCCTACCACTACAGATGTGCAACTAATGATACATCCCAAAAAAAAATTTAAGGCTACCTCTACCCTAAGCTCTGATACCAAGATAAAAATAATTAAACTTTGAATTAATCAGAAAGAGTTGCAGCTCACAGGTGTGTATCACGTGGAGACTGCACTCATACAAAGGAGGAGACACATGCTCACACTCACTCACTGCATTACATGGATGAAGATTACATAATAAATACTTGACTGAAAACTAGGTGGCTGAAAACAACCTCCTAAACTCTAAGAACAACTACTAAGCTAAGAAGGTACGTTACAACCACATAACCATTTCTCCATTATTTCTAACTCTTGTCATTCTTGTGAGCCACAAAATTATATGTTAGAGAATTGCAAAAATTTCAGTTATTAGATCGAAGTGGTTACAAATTCATTACGTAAACAGTTGGCTTCAAACTAGTCATCCACTCATGCGTTGAATTCCCTTATTGAGTTTCAATCTGAATCAGAATTGAGTGCGCGCAGATCTGTTCATTTGTCCCAATTAGCTATTGTTGATGTGAAGTGGGTTCATTATGATGCACAACCCAGATTAGTAAGGACGTTGTCTGAAGCTGATTTGCATGACCCATTGCCTAATGCTTGTTCAAGGAGGGAGAGGGTTCAAGGAGGGGTTCTGGTTCTTTGGACCTCTGTGGGTAAGGAGGGGTTCTGGTTCTTTGGACCTCTGTTCCAGCGGGGAGAGGGTAAGGAGGGGTTCTGGTTCTTTGAACCTCAGTGAAAATCCCTCTACAAAAATTCTGAGCAATGGCTTATTGGACGAGTCTCTAGAAGAGGATTTTGATAGCCCAATTTCACTTGTGTTAGATAGCCCTGGAGAATCTCCGGAAAAAATCATGTCAGTCAGTGGAACCCATGGAAGTGAGGTGCCTTTCCAAAGATGGCAGTCAGTGGAACCCATGGAAGTGAGGGGCCTTTCGTCTTTGGAAGGAGGATTGAGAATTGGACCAGTGAGAGGATATATAGAGGTTCTGGATTGGCTTTGGTGTGCGATAGGGCTGTTTTTGGATCTAAGAATGAGACAGAGACGTGTTCTGGTAATGGAGATTTGGTGGTGAAAATGAATACCACAAATCATTCGATGAAAATAGGGATGAATAAGTTATAATAGTCAGCGCTGGGGCGTCTGGCTTGGCCTTAGCAACATGTCTTACAGACCTCGGAATTTCCAGCCTCGTTCTGGACAGAGATTTTTGCGTGGGGTCCCTGTGGAAAAACCGGACGTACGATCGGGGGACGCTGCAGGGCAGCAATCAACACGCCAAGCTTCCTCTCATGCGTGTTCCTGATGAATATCCTATGTTCCTTACCAGGGACCATTTTGTTGCCTACTTGGAAAAATATGCTAGAAGATTTAATATTCAGCTGTAGTTTTGCGAGTCCGTGGAGTCTGCATGCTTCACTCAAGACACGAGAAGATGGCATGTCATTGCAAAGTGTTCTTCGGATAATTCTGAGAGGGAGTACCATGGAAGGTTTCTAGTTCTGGCGACAGGTGAATTTAGTGAAAATTTCGTGCCAGATGTTCCCGGGCTGGACAACTTTTGAGGAACTGTTATCCATTCGATTGATTACAAAAATGAAAAAGATTTTGAAGTCAAGAGAGTTCTTGGGGAAATTATGGCATGGAAATAGCACTGGAGCTTGTAAATAATGATGCAGGGCCGAGGTCGTCCATTGTATTTCGTAGTCCGGTAATCATATATCAAAACCCCTAAACCTTCCTTTTGTACAGCCATTTCAATTTTTTCGCTACGTTTTACATAATTTGCATCTTTCTTTGGAAAATATAAAGAAACGTAATAATTGAATATTATACTCATTTTAGAAGTGAAGGTTTACAATCACATGTAACACTGTACGGGTCTTTGGATTTTTGGATTTACGGTGAACGACCCGTAAAACACGGTAAAGTATTAGGTTACTGGTTCAAATCTGGGTGAGTAATTACTTACCAAAAAACAATTATTTACCAAGTTACTGATTCAAATCCTGGTGAGTGATTACTTACCAAAAACAATTACTTGAAACAATTTAGGGATCTTTATGCCTGAATCACAAAGTCTGCCTCGGACATAATAAAAATTTCGCAAAACTATGACTATGCAGACAAGAACAGGATCCAGGAAAATAATATTTATATTTGCGTGCGACAATTTATGGATATTTGATATAATTATGCTAGAATCGTTATACTGTGATGATTTTTGTCGAAAATTGGGATTTTCTTTAAAGTCGTGGTGAATTTTATCGCCTTTCAAGTTTCCTGTCAGCGATGGAAAACCAGAGGCCGAAAGCTATTTCTGTCCAAGAAGCCTCACAACACTGAAATAAAAACAACACTAACATATACAGTTTTAAACCAAAAAGAGTGCTTAAGAACTACTGAACTTCAGTTGAAAGTGAAAGAAAAACCTTACAACAAACACACAGAATACACACTGCTAAAATATGAATAAAATTCCCTAAAGGAGAGCTGACAGTCTGAAAAGACACAGCTGCTATAACTAAAAAAAGTCTTGAAGGTGTAAACAAAGTTTAAACTGTCAGGGCCAAATTCAATCACAACACATAAACCTGCTTCAAGAATCAGTGTCTTTTAAGATAGAAGATCAGATACAGCGTTGTGTTCTCGGAAAACATGATGGACCTGGGTGGAAAGCCTCTTGAAAAGCCCTGATCTTGCTGTCCCAAGATTTCAGCTGCAGAACCTTGAGCAAAACCACTCCAAAATCACTTTTCAATCCAAAAATATACACACTTTTATGCCTGTGAAGAGAGAAACTTTCCTTGCGCAAGAAGTCCATCTTCTGTATTGGTTGTCTGTTAATTACATGTATGGACAAGTAATGTGTCGGACAATGTTCTGATCTGGATACGCCATGATAATGTGGACGTAGCTTCCCAACTCAAGTGACTTGTACAGGTTGCATTGTGCATTTAGGTTTCACACTAGATCATAACCACAACAACTCAAATTCTTGTTCATGGTAGAAATGTTCAACACGTTGTGCATTTAGGTTTCACACTAGATCATAACCACAAGCACTCAAATTCTTGTTCATGGTAGAAATGTTTAACACCTTCTACGTGCAGGAAATGGAACAGATCAAGTAGAGCCAAATAATGATTTGAGGTGGCCTTTTGGGCTCATTACAAAGGAAATTTAGGTAAGTACAGTGATTCTGTAGTTTGTTTTCCTTCAAACAATTACAATATACTTGAGATTAGCTCCACTGAGAATGCATAAATAAATAATGAAATGGAAAGGTATAAACAGAGTTTAAACTGTTAAGCCCAGATTCAATCACAATACATAAACCTGCTTCAAGAATTGGTATGTTTTAAGATAGAAGATCAGATACAGTGTAAATAATCCACGCCATTTGTCTGTTAATTACATGTATGGACAAGTAATGTGTCGGACAATGTTCTGATTTGGATACGCCATGATAATGTAGACGTAGCTTCCCAACACAAGTGACTTGTACAAGTTGCATTGTGCATTTAAGGTTCACACCAAATCATAACCACAACAACTCAAATTCTTATTCATGGTAGAAATGTTCAACACGTTCTATGTGTAGGAAATGGAACAGATCTGAGTAGAGTCAAATATTGGTTTGAGGTGGCCTTTTGGGCTCATTACAAAGGAAATTTAGGTAAGTACAGTGATTCTGTAGTTTGTTTCCCTTCAAACAATTGCATTAGGGTTTAAGGGATAGGGTTTATCACATTTTCTGTTAGTTTCATTTAAGGTTTAGGGCTCAAGCTTACCCTTATCCAATATTTCTGTTTCTTTCATGAGGGCATATCTTGGCATTTTGTTTCTGTTTCATTTAGACTCTAATTGCCTGAACAATGTGATCTCAGTGAAGCATTTGTATTCAGTCTTTTCACTCTGTTACAATTTAACTTCATTCACTGTCTATTTTTTTGTTATGAGCTAATCATTTGTTGTGTCATGTTTATGATTTTGCAGGACATTCATTACAAAGGAAAAGAACTGAGGGAAGCTACAGCTCCAATTGGTTACCATTAAACTCAAGGCTCTATATTTTTGCACAAAAATGTGCTTTTCTGTTAAGTCGCAGTGGAGGAATGCTCCTCAACTGCAAGTCCCTCAGAAAATTTCAGCGCAGTGGTGGATGGATAAAAGCTCTTTTAGAAGAAGTTGAGAATGAGAGGATGCACTTCATGACATTTATGGAGGTGGAAAAACCTAAGTGGTATGAGAGGGCCTTGGTTTTTACAGTGCAAGGAGTCTTCTTCAATGCATACACACATATTCACACATATTCTCAGTCTCATTTACCTGAGTGTAACTCGATTCTAGATTTTAGAATATTCCATGTAACTCAAAGCATTTCCATGTAACTCAGAGCATTACTAGACATTGTTTCCAAGTCCTGGTACAGAGCGTATGAGCCATATGTTGGTATTCTCCTAGAGGTTTTGCTTTAGGCTCACTTCTTACATAGGCAACTAGTCCAAGAAGACCTTTGTGCCATTTCGTTTTGATATTTGCATACCTGGGGCTGTCTAGGCCTTGTGTCGTTTCATAGTTTTATTAGATATGCGAATAGTTTCTTCACTGGAGCCCTTTCATACGCGGGATTGAAGTTGCACTTACTTCGAGTAGGAAAATAATATTCATGTTAAATTCAAATAATTTTCTGTATGAATTTTTGAAACATGTTTATTGTTGTAAAATCTAAGACGATAACTTCTTGGACGTGATTTTCAGGTTACTAGGCAACTTGGCTTTATGTGGTAAACAACTGGACACACTTTGCAAGAATTCATTGGGATTCCATCCTATAATATCCAATTCAAATTGTGATGTAGATCCAGGGAATATATCCAAGACTTCAGATTGGTGTCTTATATGCTCATTTGTCCTTTCCCTACCAAGAGTTTTGAACTAGAATTTACCCTTGTGCCACTGTTGTTGTGTAGTGTCTTGGACAATTTGGAACTTATCTTGATATATTTTGACTCTGATTTATTGAATTCTTTGGATGTTATCAGCATCAACTAAGCCATCATAGCGAGTTTCAAACAGAATCCTCATCGGAGCAATGATGACAATGGGCATGGCTCTTGATCTCCTGTTCTTCTTATGGTACTATTTTTTGTACAAGAATGATGGGGTCAAGCAACCTTACACTGAGCAGCCCCTGCAGCAAACATATAATCTCTTTCAACAAGTTTTCAACTTATCAGGTGGAAATTGATAAAAATCTGTCTCAAATGTGCTATATCACAGATGCTAAGCTGGTCATGTTCCATGGAGATCAGCCACATACATCTCAGGATATAATAAAGAGAATTGAAACACTTGATGATATTGATATCATTTGTTTGGAGGCTTTGGTACCGTGTAGAAATTGGTGATGGATGACAATAGTGCGTTTGCAGTGAAGAAAATTATGAACAATGGGGTAAAGATCAGATTGCCTCTTTGAAAGAGAGCTTGAGATTTTGGAAAACATCAAACATAGAAACCTTGTGAATTTGTGAGGTTATTGTAATTGTTCATCGGCCAAAATTCTTATCTATGACTACTTGCCTCTGGGAAGCTTGGACGAGTTACTACATGGTTGGTTAGTATATTGGCAATACTAAATTTGTGAAATTCATGGAAATTCTTCGAGATGATTTTAGTTCTGATTTTATTAAGGTAGGTTATAATATTTTCAATATTGTTTGGCCTCGAGAATTTTGGTATTTGGAATCAATTTGCAAGTAATCTTACCAATTTTGTCCAAACCATAAAAAAACAAAATCAACTCTGGAATAGAGTGCTCAATTGAAAATAACATTTGGAGCAGATCCAAATCTGGCTTATCTGCACAATGATTTCTATCCTCACATTGTACATCGTGATGTAAAGCCCAACAATATATTGCTGGTTAAGAATTTGGAGTCACATGTATCAGACTTCGGTCTTCCAAATTCTTGGAAGATGATGAGACAAATTTGGCCACCATTATAGCTGATACATTTCGCTACTGGGCACTCAGTACCGATTTCCTTTAGTTCTACCCCTTTTTAGGATTTAGAGATTTTGTATCACCAAAGGTAGTCATATGTTTTTATCCAATGGCAGTTAATTGTGAGAGTATCTGCAAAGTGGGCGAGCAAAAGAAGAATCTGATGTATACAACTTTGGAGTTGTTCTGTTAGAGTTTCACAGTGGCAAATGGACAGCATGCCAATAATTTGTAATGAAAAGTTTGAATGTTGTTGGATGGGTAATTTATGTTGTATTTTATCATTTTATGATTAAAATGATAATTTAATTTTAAATTCACAGTAATCTAAAAACTTTTAAATTCACAGTAATCTAAAAACTTCTTGTGATTTAAAATGCCCAGTATACATTTTTTGACTACTAACTTAGCTTCACCATCATGATTAGACAACTGCATTTCTAATTGAATATAGAATGGAATACACACTATGACATTGATATCCCCATTCCAAATGCAGGTGAACACACTATTTGAGGAAAAATACGCAGGAAGAAATTGTTGATACGCATTGTGATTGTGGTTGTAAAGCCAGTTTTACAAATCATACTGAGGTGCATAAGTGTGCTCTCCAGGGTAACAATGGTGCAAAGCATTCAATATAATTCATTGCTATAATAGAAACCCTGCCCATCACTTAAACAAGGGTAATTTATATTTAATTTTTATAGCTAATATACTGATATTTTTTTAAATATATTTGGGTGATTAGATAAATGACTTTTTATAAATACATTTTTATAATTGTTCACATTTATTAAATGGTTAATTTAAAATCCATGTTTATACTTCTCATTCTTTACTAAGTCATAAATAAAAGAGACTCTCAAGGAAAAACAAGTGTGACTTTCCATATCATTGGCTTTAAGTAGTAAGAGACATTAAATACAAAATTAAAGTGTTTTCAATTAACATTATTAATTAAATATTTTTTATATTTTAACTTTAAATTAATATTTTTTTTTCAAATTTATTATATGGTTTTTTTGTATTTATCGTTTATTTTATAATAATAAGATTTTTTAATAATATTGGATAATAAAATATAGAAGATTATAAAATAAGTTTACACCATTTTTGGTTTTTAGATTTTTAAATTAATATTAATTTTTAAAATTTATTATGTATATTTTCTATATTATTTTATTATTTGACTAATAAAAGAAAATTTATAATAATATTGGATAATCACATTATGAAAAAATTGAGTGTTTTGTCACTTTTCTTCAACTAGGGTTATCCTATCTTTATATTTTGAGAGAATCTACTCCTGTCTATGAACTTTGTCAAGGTCCTCAGAGTCGAGCTTTTGAGAAAGTCCTTTGACAATCCTTAGCCCGAATGTCTATTTTCAATTCATCCTTATTTTTTCCTATGGCTTCTTTATTCTTAAAAATGCCACCGAAAGTTTCTCTATTTAAATGACTCATTTTGTCCTTCAAAATTTTAAGTCTTTGGGCCATGACACAAAATCTTTTATCCAAACTGAATATGTTTATTCCACCATTCCTCTAGTTTGTCTTTGAAGTTGGGATGAGATATCTACATGTTTACAAATATCAGAAGCAAAAATTTGTAAGCTAGATGTACCCAAATTTCTTAATATCAGTTTATGTTTATGTTTAGATTTGGAATTCTTGGGGATTTGGATTCAAAACAAAAGTTACCTGGAAACCACTGGGAATTTGCAAGAAATCTCTCAGTCCCTTCTGCATTGTGATTCCTCTTCACCTTTCAATAAGTCCGAGTGAAGCTATCCCTTGTAGGAGTCAGATGCCAAAGACAACCAGTTGAAACGAAGTCCACAATCTCTAGGTTGGCCAAATTGAATCCTAACCCTCTGCCTTTCTCCGAATGTATAAGAGTTGCATTGAAATCTCTATCAACAACCATTTTTCTTCCTCCAAACGGATTGAAACGCTTCCAGCAATTCCCAATATCTCTTCTTCACAGTCCGATCAAGAGCGTTGTAGACATCTTGTACAGTGAAAATATACACTCACCACATAACTATGGAATCTATAATGAATCCAAAAATGAGAACTAAAATGTGATAAATATTCCTCTTTGCAGCATCCCACAAAATAACAAATACCGAACCTAACTCTGCCTACTTCTTGAGACGTGGTTGTTGTTTTAGCTTTTCAACACTTCATTACATTTTTTGATCCAAGTCAATTCTTATCACTGCTGCCTCCTCTTTATTACCAGATTTGACTTGAATTATTTCATTCCTCAAATTTTGACTTTTTTCTTCTATGTTATTATTTCTTATGCCATTGCCTTATGGCATTTCCTTTGCAACATGTGGGGCAAATGCTAGTTATGTATATGTTAAATAAAGCATAAGCGTCCATATAGCCATGGAAAACCAAAATATTAATTTATTCACTGAATTTAAATATGGAAAAACACTTTTTAGTAAACAAAATAATAAATTTAACGAATCCAAATTACTATTTGTTTTATCTTTTTGGGAAGAAAAGGATGTTCTCAAATATGGAAAAGCACTTTTTAGTAAACAAAATAATAAATTTAACGAATCCAAATTACTATTTGTTTTACCTTTTTGGGAAGAAAGGGATGTTCGAGCACTTAGGAACATGCGCGTAGCAAAATCTAGGAATCATATTTCTATGGGCAACTTGGCCTCTAGGAATCATATTTCTATAGGCAACTTGGTCCTACAACATGATTCTCCGTGCTAGATTTATATGGCAAAGTCCAGGATATCCTATATTCAATCAATAAGCAAGAGATTAAGTAAACATGTTAATAAAGACTCAGCTCCATTTGTGTTTTTATTGATGGAACTGGCATCAATCACTGCAATATATGAGCCACTACTTTAAGTGTACC
The DNA here is from genome assembly GCA_000404065.3 of Pinus taeda. Taxonomy (NCBI): domain Eukaryota; kingdom Viridiplantae; phylum Streptophyta; class Pinopsida; order Pinales; family Pinaceae; genus Pinus; species Pinus taeda. The sequence goes on along the minus strand of APFE030433561.1, from coordinate 32,217 downwards.
AGCAACCATAGAAAGCAAAAGACAAGACAGGACGAAGATCACATCTCTGATCAAATGATCAATTTCCAAGGTTTTCAAAATAGATTTGTTTAATGTGTTTATTTATATGTTGTATTGTTGGTAACTAATATTATTATCTAATCACTCAATATGAACACAAAGCAAGAGTAACATGCTCATTTTGATAGCCAATCAATTTACATATAAATAAATTAAATTATTTTTTAAAAATAATAAATATTAATTTCTAATCTTAACTATTGAAATATTGCATTGGGTTTTTGGTTAAAGCCAAACTAATATGGTTTGACCAAAAACCCAATGCAATATCTACTACCTCCCATAGAGATAATAAGATTTCCTTGTAACAATATCCTAAAGACATAGGTCATTTCAACTTCCCTACTTACAAAGATTATTCAGGTTCTCTTCTCTCCCTATCCTATTTGGATTTCGACAAACGACCCACTATTGAAGTGTCCTAACTAGAACTCATAGAGGTTTCTCTTAGATTAGATTACAAGTGTCACCACCCATTTTGGAAGCAATTTATGGTAGGACTACACTTTGAAGTCTTTTGACTTACAGTAGTTGTGTGCAAAACATGCCCTCATTTTACTTTTAAATTAACCACTTAACATGCCCTTATTATGCTTTTAAATTAACCACTTCCAAGAACTACATAATTTGGAGCAACTCAAAAATCCTTGCATAAAGAAGTTTTAAATGCTATAGTGCAATTTTTACTCAATGTCCCAACTTCAGGGTTGAGAAAAGCTTAATTAATTGATAGAAAATTATATTGGAGGAGCTATTCTAGATAAAAAGTTTTACTTAAAGCTATCCTCTTGAGATTTATGATTCACTTGGGCCTCCTATTGAGAAAGGCAAGCCACAATGTGCATGTGGGAGCTTAATCAACATGGAGTAATGTCTAATCCCAGTGATTTGCAAACTCAAAAATAAAAAACCTGCCTCGACCATGGTAAGATTTCTAGAATTTGCAGTTAATCTTAGCAAAAATCCATTGACTCAAAGTCTAACAAGCAATATGCAAGTAAGTTGTGCTTATATTCGTCACTTTGGTGCAAAAAAACCATGTTGGAAACATAACCTAGAGGTGAGATTAGAGAGTATACTACAACAATTTAACAAGAAAACACCCAAAACAGTGATGCCATCATAGTGCACCTCACTGTGAAATTACAAGGAAGCTATAACAACCAACCCTTCATGGTGGAAATTCAAGATGCTCCAACATAAACTAGCCTCCAACATGTCATAGGTATACAATTCCAAACATGAGATCAACATTTATCGTAAGTCTCCATGGACTTGACAGTTCCATTGCTTTCGAAACCAATGATGAATCTTCATCAATAAAGTTAGAATGCCTCTCGAATGTGATTTCCATCCCCTTGTATTTTAAGAGTTCCAACCTTTTGTGAATCTTCCCACCCTTCTTCCAATCCAACACCTTCCAACATCCTAACCGCTTCAGACATTTTCTGGAAATGACCAAGGTTAAACTGAGTGCATAAGGGTCCTACTTGCACCATCTCCTCAAGTTCAACTCTGTCATAATTGGGTTTAATATCCTTGTTTGTTATGATGTCAATTTAATCATTTCAAACAAAATTATCAAGATGATTATTGAACTTAGCCCTATGGAGGGGTTAGCTCCATCGATGTTGGCTCTTGCAATGTTGGGTGATCACCCTTAGCCTTGCAATCACTAAAATTAGACCAGAATTTTCTCAACAAAGGGAATGCAACGAGTGTGGTAATGGAAAACTAAAAACACCACTTGATACCACTACATGGGCTTTGATATTGATCGTATTGGGATGTGTGTTGAATCTGCGAGGTCTGAGCACTTTCTGAATGGTTGATTCCTCCATCATTGCTGCCTCAAAGAGTTTTCTTGAGGGCATGAATTTTTATCGACCCTTTATTCATCATTCTCTCACTCCTCCCCCTCCATTAATGATCCAACTAATCTATTTTTTCTTGGGCACAAAGATTGCATAATTTTTTTCTAGTAGTTAAAGACAACACTTTGTTCTAAGCTTGTTCTACACCTCTGAGCCGAGCAACAATCCAAGCAATAATACAAAGCCATATGCATTTCCCATATGGGTGGTGGGCATTTTTCTTAATCTTTCCTTTGTATTCTTTTTTAGTCGTCTGTGGAGGTCCTTTGTTCGTCGATTTTTCTTAATCTTTCCTTTATATTCTCTCTTAGTCGTCTGTGATAGTCCTTTCTTCATCGTAGAGCGACAAATATATTTGTGGAACTAGTGGTCCATGGACTTGTGTGGATTGGCCATGGTTTGCTAGTCAGATAATCAATGATCATGGATTTTCTTGGAGTCAAAGATATAGATTAAAGGTGTGACTGGATTTTGGAATATAGTAATGTGATCCACCGTGTGATGCATCAATAAAAGTGAAATTGACATCATCCCCCCCATTTGCCATCATTCCTTCCAGAAGCCACATCTGGAAGGGCAAGAAAGTATACGATAAAAGTGTGAGACATTAACAGTTGGGCTTTAAAATCTGACCTGGGGCAATATATCCATATGAGCCATCGAACACTTAACATTACATTCTCCTGACCCAGGGTCTCTGCAACTCTAGCCAGACCAAAATCAGAATTCAGTAATATGTTATTTTCTTTAACATCGCTATGTATTATTGGAGGGGAACAACAATGATGCGGGTAGGAAAATCCCTTAGCAGCACCAAAATCAATCTTATAACAAGTAGGCCAATCCAATGTTCCTCCTTTAGTATGAAGCTGTTCATATAGGCTACTGTTTGGCATGAATTACTACACTAACATATCGTAATATGAAGTAGATATGCAACAAAGTAGCCTGGAAAAGTTGCCATGCCTAATCTTCCCTAAAGTCTCCACCTCTGCTCGAAATTCTTTGTCTTAGTTCTAGTTGTTCAAGGTCCTTTTTCATAGAAACAATATCATCATTTTCCAGTTTTGCCTAAGGATAATGACAAAAATCGTGAGAAGAGATGTTGTGACCATTCAAATGTTTGAAAATTCAAAAGTTTTTGTTTTTGTTTGTTTTTTTGTTTGTTTGTTTGTTTGTTTGTTTTGTTTTGTTTTGTTTTGTTTTGTTTTTTTTTTTTTTCAACCGAAAATTCAAATGTTTGACCTTCAATTAAAGCCTCTAAAATTTTTGTAGTTTAATATAATTAATTTAATTTAGTTGTTTTATTTGTTTGAAAGTTTAGTTCATATTAAGGACATCTTTTGTTTTACATTTACTGTGTATATGATAATCATAGATGGGAAGAGAAAGCTATATAATTACATTGGCTTAAAGTTCAACAACCAAGATAGTAGCAGTTAAGTCAAAATCGACATCTAGGTTTGAAAAGGTGCTCGAAGCCAAATCCAAGTTGGTGCCTAACATATATCAAGAATTTGTTACAATAGCAATGTGGCTACAAGACTCCAATATCATATCCAACTTAATCGTAAATGGTACTAACCCAAGCAACCTTGGAGAAAGAAAGGTACTATAATTCTTGAGGGTCGCAGTGAAATCAACCCAATAGGCTATTCATCAAATTTGATGGAATGGCTTGGGCTTCTTGTATCAAGATGGAAGGGTGTCTATTTTGTCACTTCACTTTCTTAATACTCTCTTGTAGCTTGATCAAATCTTTATGTAACTTCTTCATATCTTAGTCATTTTGTATCTCAATCTTCTTCAATCTACTCAAAATGTATCCCCTATTCCCAGCAATTTTTTAATGTACTTTTCAACATTTCTTGTAACTTTGATGAGGAATTTTGTATCACTAACTAGTTTGATTTCCAGCATTACATTTTCTCTTCTAATTATTGAACTCTTTTCTTCAACATTTCATCCTCTTCTTGAAATTTTTTGTTTATATCTTGCAAATGTTATAGTCTTTGTTATTGGTTTTTCCAGTGGTCGTTTCAGCTCTCCATAAGACAAGAAATGAGCTCTAATATGAATACAATATGTAAACAAACTATCAATATTCCATAAGGAAACTCATCAATATAGATCCAAACATGCTATTACAAATACAATGATATTATACTCTACTTCCTAGTGATTACTTAGATTAAGCTCTACTATGAGTAACATACTATTTTATTAATGATAAATAACTCAGTAAATAAGCTCACAACTTAATAGTAGATAGACTACATTATTAACATTTTGAATGCAAGATGTACGTTCGAGATCTACGAGGCTGAAACTCTAAAAAGGGATGAGTATTATGCCTTTATAGTTTATTTCTGAAATTTCTAATACAAAATACAAAGAAAGATTGACCCACAATGGAGAAATTAGACATGGTGGTCCATGATGGGAGCAACAAATTGCTCCTTTTTTTTCTTTACCTTGATAACACCCATTTGCATTGCTCAAATTACTGGAAGCAAAAATCATTACAACAATTACAAAATCGATTTCTTTCCTTGCAACTTGCTTTTTAATGTCTCCTTATAGCTAATAGGGTTAGGACTTTCTTCCTTTCTAAAATATTGGTCTTTTCTTGCTTAGGATGTTGTGGTGTAACAACCCTTGGTTGATTTTCCATGTAAATAAAATAAAACCAAGATCATGGGACATGTATGCCAAGTTGAATGGTGGGAAAAACACTATAGTGGGCATCACTTGTGGATTAATAATGACTATAGAAATTGGCAAAGACAAAGGGGCAATAATTGGCATTTAATTATGAAAATAAAGTAAAATAAGATAAAAGAAAGGTGAAGAGAAACAAATTTGCATGCAAGGGAAATTAGAGGGAACATGAAAGAAAATGAAGAAAAAGGGGGAACCAATGATAAAAAGGGATTAGAGAAACTATTCACAATTTTTGTCAGTTTTTGGCTAGCTTTTGAGAGTTTTGTGGGGGGGGCTCTAGTTCATTCTCTCACTCTCATACTCTTGCACACTTAGAGCATTCTTGGAGCATGCTTGGAGCACTCTAGCATTCAATTGGATTGGAGAAAGGAAGCAAGGGAGCATAAGGAGGACATTTGGATCAACATCTACAACAAGGATACTTTGCAGGTAACATGTTGCATGTGTGATTTCCTTGTTGATTTTTGGATGCATGGTATATGCATGTAGTCCCTTGGCTATGTGTTTTCATTGGCATGGAGATTCGCCTAGATTGACAGTGGTTTCAGTCTTGCATTGCTATTTTCTTGATAACCATGGTGTTGTGGGTTTCCCACTTGTTTTTGTAATTGGTTCCTAGGTTCCCTATGGCTATGGGTTGGAACAAATGTTCTGGAGCCCGGGAAGAACTTGGGTTGAGTTATTAGTTCTTGGAGCCTGCGGGTTTGGATGAATGCTCTAGAGCCTTGTGGGCTGACTTTTTAGTCCATGGAGCCGCGGGTTGGAACAAATACTTTGGAGCTCTGATTTAGCTATGGGTTGAGTTACTAATTCCTAGAGCCCTGGATATCTTGGTTGGACACTGATGCGGTTGATTTTAGTGATTTCTAGACTGTGTGGGTGAGATCACTATGGTTGAGGGTTGAGGTGGTTTTTCCTCTAGAAGCCCATGTTGGTTTTGTTTTGGTTTAACCTTTATGATCCCACATTCATGCTTGGAATATGGCACGGGAGTGATAGGATGAAAGAAAGATTTGGTTTAGATCAATCTAGGGTCGGGTGGTACGTGGGAGTATCTGACTTGTTTGCCATTTTCATATGTTAATATGATATATTTCCCTATTGTGATATATGAGCATTTTTACTGATTATTATAGTGATGTTATGGTTGGTTTGCCATGGTTTATATTCTAGTTTATATGTTGGTTATACCAAGCATGAATGTTGGATCATAAAGGTTAAACCAAAACAAAACCAACATGGGCTTCTAGAGGCAAAACCACCTCAACCCTCAACCATAGTGATTGTCCAGAAATTACTAAAATCAACCGCATCAGTGTCCAACCAAGATATCCAGGGCTCCAGGAATTAGTAACTCAACCCATAGCTAAATCAGAGCTCCAAATTATTTGTTCCAACCCACGGCTCCATGGACTAAAAAAGTCAACCCACAGGGCTCTAGAGCATTCATCCAAACCCGTAGGCTCCAGGAACTAATAACTCAACCCAAGTTCTTCCCGGGCTCCAGAACATTTGTTCCAACACATAGCCATAGGGAACCTAGGAACCAATTACAAAAACAAGTGGGAAACCCACAACACCATGGCTATCCAAAAAATGGCAATGCAAGACTGAAACCACTGTCAATCTAGGCAAATCTGCATGCCAATGACAACACATAGCGAAGGAACTGCATGGTAATATGGTCTATACTATTTATGGCTCTTGTCACTTTTTGATAAGTTAATGAATGGTTGATGAATGCATGGACTAACTAATGTTGTTCCAACTAGCTAGGGAGGGAATAGAGCCTTCTTGGTGATTCTGAGAGGAAGATTATCAATTTATGAAAAGATATGGATTCCTGACCTGTAGCCATCATGTTTACCATATGTTTGATGAAATGTCTATCACGGATAAGGCGTGTCTAGGTCAATTTCTTTCTTGAGTTTTGATTGATTAGCTTTGTCAACACGTTTGAATGCATTCTGGAAAGTTACAGGAAGTTATGGGAAGAGGTCTATAGGCAACTTTTAAAAAGTGGCTCAGACCTTCGAGCTACTCGCATTGAATTGGGAATCTCGGCCATAACCGCATGGAGGCAAGCCTATGCATGCAGTTGGATCCTCATAACCACTCCGGTGTTGTGTTGTGCATGTAGTTGCGAAGTTTCTCTCGTGAAAAGATCTCCCGCTTAGGGATTGGTCACTTGGGGTGGCTTGCAGACTCCTAAGTGGTCTGTAGCCCCTGAGGGATGTCTCTAAAGTTGTCGGTGTGTCGTCCCCACTTCCATAAGCGGAAATTGGAGGTCGGGACATATCATAGTGACACTCGTCTCATGTTTACCCTGGAAAGCTTGTAAAAGTGGGTAAATGTGGGTGGGGTGTTGCATGTGGGTACCCTTTTATTGTGTTATATGCTAAAAAATAGAGATGTTAAACTTATATGATCATAAACCTATAAAACTTGTTCTCACGTGGAGAAATTTTAGGTCAAGAAAATACGAAGTGCCTAGGATATTGATCCATTTTATGGTTTCAGAAGCTGTTTTTATGCAGTGCTTGAGATAAGATGCCCAAAGCCAAATCCAAGTTGATACCTAAGAGATATCAATAATTCATTACAATAACAATGTGGCTGCAAGAACCCAATATCATATTAATTGTAAATGCTACTAATCCAAGTGACCTTGAAGAAAACAATGTACTATAATTCTTGAAGGAGGGAGGGAAATCAACGTGATAGGCTATTCATCAAATTAGATGAAATGGCTTGGGCTTCTTGTATTAAGATGGAAGTGTGTGTTTTTTTGTCTCTTCACTTTGTTAATACTCTCTTATGGCTTGATCAAAACCAAAAAATAAAATTTAATTTATATATTGGACACAATATTTACGTGGAAAATCTATCTTTTACTATAATAACAATAAAATATTACATTTCAATTGTTTTTTTTCACCCACTTCCTTTTACTCAAAATTGATATTAAAGGTTTGAGGACTCCCTCTTTTTTGGAAAGTGGATTGGAAAAAACCCAAAACTAAGCACTTTGAACTCCATGGTTCTAGATTTCTCGCTCAATTGTGTACTTTACTACAACCATTAGTTGTCCAAATAAATTTTCCCTAGCTATCATCCAAAATGGATTTAAACCAGTGCTACATAGTAGCTATTCTCTGTGGCTTAGTTTAAATATAACTAAATTAAAGTAAAATGATTGAATTCAAGCTAGTGTTAAGGTTTACAATTTGGTCCATTAAGGTTTCACTAATTGGTAAATTGAGGTAATTTCTTAAATTATAGTTATCTATTGGTTTGGAGGTAAGAACAACTTTGTTGCTAATTTCATTTGTTGAGATATGAATTCATCTACCGCCACAAGTGGATTATGATCTAAAACTACTTCTCATTGGCTATTTGATTGTCTTCTTCTAATGTGAGAAAACATGTAACTAACCCAAAACTCGAAAACATTTGGTACGAGTGAAAGTTCACCCCCGTAAAAAATTGCTAGCAAAGTATTTTGGATGGTCATGTTTTGTCAATATGCACATGATGATGGCGTTGCACATTAGGATCTTAGACATTAATAAATGATGGATCAATATCTTTGAAATGATCCCAAAAAACTATTAATTTGATTTTTTAAAATTGATTAGAATTTTAAATTTATGAAAAATTCTACTTTTTATATAGTTAATTTATGATAATAAAAGGCAAACAAAATTATTATTACAAAGCTTATTAGATAGCGCTAATCATTAAAATATTTTCCATTTTTATTAAATTTTTAAAAATTTAAAAATATATTATATATAAAAAATATAGGGTAATAAAAAAATATAGTTTTAACATTTTAAGAATTATAAAAAATATTATATATAAATAATATGTAAACGTAATTTTGGCACCGTAAAAAGTAGAAAACCACTTAACTACACTAAATTAAACATGTTGTAGTTGAGATTGAAATTTTGATATTTTAAATTAGTTACAATACAAAAGTAAATAAAAGAGACAGGTAAACTTCACTTCACACCGCGTCGAATTTAATATAGTTTTATCTGGTTATATTCACACAACTTTACATGTCACATCAATCCACTAAATCAACTTAGCCAAAGGACATTAAGTTAACAACGTCTTATAAAGTTTCATCACATAACACATTGCCTACAATTTAATGTTAATTTTTTCTCAATATTAAATTAAGACATTTGAGTGGGGGTATTTGCAAAACTTTAGCATTCCTTGGAAAAATCATAGGGGTGAACGTGAAATCAATAAATGAAATAGATCATTTTATTTGGATCAATTCTATTTAAATCCCATAAATATTTTTAAAAATCATATATTTAAGTTATTTAATTCGTAAAATTGAAGTGTTTCAAGATTTTTGAGGGTATTGAATCTATATATACATTAAAAACTCATTTTAAATAATAAAGCATAGTTTAATATAGCTATTACTTATTTTTACTAAATTTATAAATAACTATGTGTATGTTAAATAAAGCATAAGCATCCATATAGCCGTGAAAAGCCAAAATATTAATTTATTCACTCAATTTAAATATAGAAAAACACTTTTTAGTAAACAAAATAATAAATTTAAATCCAAATTATTATTTGTTTTGTCTTTTTGGTTTGTTTTACCTTTTTGGAAAGAAAGGGATGTTCTTAAATATGGAAAAACACTTTTTAGTAAACAAAATAATAAATTTAACTGATCCAAATTGCTATTTGTTTCACCTTTTTGGGAAGAAAGGGGTGTTCCAGCACTTAGGAACATGCGCGCAACAAAATCTAGGAATCATATTTCTATAGGAAACTTTGTCCTACAATATGATTCTCCGCGCTAGATTTATATGGCAAAGTCAGGATATCCTATATTCAATCAATAAGCAAGAGATTAAGTAAGCATGTTAATAAAGACTCTGCTCCGTTTGTGTTTTTATTGATGGATTCAATCAATAAGAAAGAGATTAAGTAAGCATGTTAATAAAGACTCAGCTTTGTTTGTGTTTTTATTTATGGATTCAATTAATAAGCATGGGATTAAGCAAGCATGTTAATAAAGACTCAGCTCAGTTTGTGTTTTTATTGATGGAACTAGCATCAATCGCTGCACTATATGAGCCACTACTTTAAGTGTACCAGCAACCATAAAAAACACGAGACAAGACAAGATGGAGATCACATCTCCGATCAAATGATCAATTTCCAAGGTTCTTTGAAATATGATTTGTTTAATGTGTTGATTTATGTGTTGTATTGTTGGTAATTAATATTATTATCTAATCGAAGCTGATAAGTTTTGCTCTCTCCTGGGGATGAGGGTTTGGTCGCAGGAAGGAAAGTCTGAGCCATGGCCGAGGGCCTAGACCCTTGCAGGCATGGGTACAGAGAATGATGACAGAGACATTGATGTAAGAAGTAGGACATCGTGGTTGCTAGCGAGGCAAGTGGCAGACAAAAAGTATTGATGGAGACAGCTGAGGGAACTTGCAAAGTAGTTTTTGGAAAAAAGGGCTTATCACTGTGAAAGAGATGAGAGCTAATGTGCTGGCACCATATCCGGAAGACCCGAGCTACTACATTGTTTTTCGTTGGAGGGATCAAGCCGTTTGCGGTTTTTTTGGTTTTGTCTGCAGGGGGTATTAACCATGGTTAATCTGAGAGACGCTGTTGACCTGGATCCAACACCAGAGGACATCTTATCGGTGTGGGGAAAAGATCTAACCGCTCAGAATATTGAATGGTATTTTGGGTCCTCAGGTAGTCAAGGGAATGAGAAACTCCCACCGGGAGAGATAGGGAGCAACAGGTTTTCTAAGGGCTCACTGGAAGGGCATCTAGATCTAGCCGGACTGCACAGTCTCGACGCTAAGGGTTTTCAGGAGGCGCGCTTTCAGAAGGAGAGATTTCATCAGTTAGGAACCCCACTCTCGCTACAAGGAAGTAAAGGGAAGGCCTCTACATCGGATTCCCTCTTATTAGGAGGCCTTGAAGATATTGTAAACTTTGGCTCGATTCGAGGGTTTCGGAACAATGCTGAGACAGAAAGGGCGCTAGCAGTCACCAGAACCGTGTCTGCCAAAAGTCTGGTAAGCCCTAGTCGGACCGGTTGATATTGGAGTAGGATGGATATTGGAATCGAGAATAAACCACAGTGGATCAGGTTTTGGGAGGCAGGATGTGGTTATTGATACCATAGAATGGTTAGTCAAAGGTTCAGGCAGCAAATCAACTCCAGATACCATCACTTAGAGGAACCCTACATCGGAAAAAGAAGCGCATGAGCAGCAAGAGGGGATAAACAAGAATTCCGCGAGCACTCAAACTAGGGAGGAGGGTTTTGAGATAAAGAAGACAGGGGAAAAAAAAAAACAGAAACCCATTAAGAAGAAAGATATCGAAGCTAACTTAGTGCTGGGAATAGACGTGCAGGTAGAAGAAGCCTTAGAAGTGGCCGAATGTACCCTGGTTGGAAGAGCGAGGGGTAAGAAATACACAACCCAATTCATCAAAAACTGGGGAAAGCAGCAATGGCAGACGAACCTAGTAAAAAAACTTCAAGGTCTCGGCCCTAGCTAAAGGATGGTTCATGGTAAGATTTGAAAACAAAGAAGCGGCGGATTGGGTAGTAGAGAGGAATTGGGCCTTTGGGAATTACCCAGTGTTATTCAAGCGATGGAGCCCGATGTTTGATGCGTTGCATCATGCATGAAAGGACTGATGTGTTTCCAGTTTGGGTTCAGGCACCGGGATTGCCCTCCTTCCTTTGGGTGGAATCGGTGTTTAAGTCTATCGGGAATCTTCTGGGCACTTACCTGGAGGCGGACATGTCCTTTATTCAAACTCAAAACAAAGCGATGGCTCGGATCTTGGTTAGTCTAAACCCTAGAGGCGGTCTTGCGGAGACAATTAAAATTCAGTACAAAGATTACGTCTTCGAGCAGCCTTTGGACTATGAACATCTTCCCTTCAGATGTCATAGATGTCATGTCTACGGCCATCTAGCCAGAGACTGCCCACTGGGGAAGCGTCGAAGAAGGCATTAGAAGACGATTGAAGAGGAGGGCAAGGAAGCAGATCATAATCAACCTTTTCAGACTGTGGAGACAGAGGAGAATAAGGAGGTGGAGGCTATGGATGTGGATAAAAATCAGGAGGGGAAGCCAATAGATCAGGGCTCAAATATCTCTTCAGGCAGAAAAGGAATGGTCAGAACAACTCCTGGCAATGAAAGTTTGATCCAGGAGTCATTCAAAGGACTAGCAGCTTCCTCAAATGCAAACCCCATCGAAGACTTAACGGGTATGAGACTAGACTCAAGTAACCCATCATTATCTCCTTCTGAAAATTAAAGATGATTGCTTGATTACTGGTTCACATAGCAAAAATTGCATGCTTGATGATCAAACTCATGTTGAAAATCTCACGGCTGCTATCCCTTCATTAGATCTGAACCGTGAAGATGACCTGAATGAGGAAGTTAAACTAGATTCCTCCACTCCTGCATGTCACTATAATCTTCGATATTTAGATAAAAAACTGGTGAATTTAGGATCGATTGGCGGAATAGGTCTGACCTCCCCTTAAAGTTTGAAAAGGAAAGTGAGGGGTAGAAAGTATAACTTATTTAAAGCATAGGTAAAAGAGAAGTTTGATGTGGCAGACGGGAAACAGATGTCCATTCATGGGGCGCTTAGAGCAGTGCATCCCCAAGAGAATGTAATAAAATGATTTTGTCATCCTGGAATTGTAGGGGTTTAGCCAGTAAACCCAAAAAACGGGCCTTAAAGGAGATGTTCATGAGTTCGAAACCTAATATTATTCTATTACAAGAGACCCTAGGTAAAAGTATAGAAGTAGAAACAACATTAAAATTTCTGCTCTCGGGCTGGCATTTTATAGCAGTGGATTCAGTTGGCCACTCAGGAGGTTTGGCAATTGGATACAGAGAAGGAAGAGTGAGAATCATAAACCTATGGGGTATGGATCATGCTTTAGGAATGGAGATTCAAACTCCAGAATTTGGCTTCCCTTTAACGATCCGAAACATATATGGGCCTTGTCAAGGGAGGATGAATTTCTGGAATGACCTTCTGTCAAAATCAATTATGGGAAGCCACAATATGGTCTTGGGTGGAGATTTAAATTTCTCAATAGGAACCGCCGAGGCCTGGGGACCTCCAGTAAGAGAAGACCCTCTATCAGACTTCTTCCTGAATGCTATAAACTCCCATAATCTAATAGACGTAAATCAAGCTAAAACCAACCTGGAGGAATCGAAGAGTTGGAGAAGCTAGAATTGCTAAAAGATTAGATCGATTTCTCCTAAGTGAAGATCTGGCTACAAAAATTCTAATGTTTGGGCAATGGGTAGGAGAGGGAGGAAACTTGGACCATTTCCCAATCTTTCTAGAGCTTTCCAAACCTCCTAGGAAACCAGCAGCTCCATTCAAATTTAATGCATCATGGTTGCAAGAAGAATCCTTCAATAAACTGTTTAGTGAGACCTGGAATCATCCAGATGGAAGCTCTCCGGAAGGGAAAGGATTCCTGTTCATGGAAAACTTAAAAAGGCTAAAGAAAGCAACCATTGATGGGCAAAGACAGAACGAGGAATTAACCCAAATCAATGAAGAGCTCTAGGCGATGGAAAGTACGGAGTCAGATGGCTACGCATCGCAGGAGTCGAAGGAGAGAATCTTATTGCTTGAAAAACACAGGGATCAAATTTTATTGGCAAGAGAGGAGGAATGGAGGTTGAAGAGTAGAGCGATATGGCTGAAAGCCGGGCACGAGAACACGAGATTTTTCCATAACTATGCAAAAGGGAGGAAAAAATCGAATACAATTTGGAAATTAAAGAATGAGGAGGGCAGAGAGGTTAACACTTTTGAGGAACTCTCGAACTTGGGGAGAAATCACTTTCAGAATCTGTTTGCTGATCAAGGAGAGATCACAATAGCAGAAGTAATCAAGACTGCCCAATGTTTCCCTCGGTATGTGGAGGAGGAAGAAGCGGAGAGCTTAATGAACGAAGTTTCAAAGGAGGAAGTCGAAAGTGTTATTAAATCAATAGCAAAAGACAAGAGCCCAGGCCCGAATGGGTGGACCATAGAACTATTTCAACATTTCTTTGACTAGATTGGCACAGAATTAACAGAGGTGGTGGAAGAGTCTAGGAAAAAAAGAGAGGTATGCAGTCCCTTCAATGCAACATTCATAGCACTTATACCCAAGAAGGAAGTCCCAGAATCTTTTGAAGACTTCAGGCCAATTTCCCTGTGTAATAGTTTATACAAAATCACCGCAAAAGTGATTGCAGTCCGAATAAAACCGATCCTGTCAAGATGTATCACAAATGAGCATTTCAGTTTTTTGGATGGCCGTCAGATCCACGAAGCTATAGGAGTGGCACAGGAAACTATACATAGTGTCAAGCAGATGAAGAGGAAGGGAGCAGTGATTAAAATTGAGTTGTCAAAAGCTTATGATAGAATCAACTGGATTTATCTAAGGATGCTCCTCACCCATTTAGGATTTAAACATGATTTCATCAACTGGATAATGGGATGCATCACTAGTGTCAGCTTTGCAATTCTCATAAACGGTGCAGCCTCGCCTTTCTTCAAAGGATATAGGGGATTAAAACAAGGATGCCCCCCTGTCACCCCTGCTCTTCCTTCTGGTGGCAGAGGGTCCGAGTCAGCTGATCCACTTGGCCAGAAGGGAGGGAATTGTAAAAGGTCTGGAAGTAGTAGTCAACATGTTCATATCCTACCTCCTATTTGTAGACGATATCTTACTGTTCTCCAATGGAAATTTGAATGAAATCAAGGAATTAAAAAATATTCTTGACCTCTTCATGAAAGCGACAGGGTGCAAATAAATTACAGGAAATCCCAGTTAATTATGGAAGGATTAGACAGGCTTGAGAAAAACCAGATCACTTCAATTCTCCCCTTTGACGTGCTCAACATGGAGAATCCTTTCAAATATTTAGGTTTTTGGCTGAAGCCTAATGCATACAGGAAACAAGACTGGAACTGGCTAGTTGCAAAAATTGAAGCCAGAATCTCGCACTGGAGCTACAAATGGCTTTCAAGAGCAGAAAGATTGAGCTTAATCAAATCTGTGTTACTAGCCATGCCAGTTTACTGGGTAGCATTAACATGGGTCCCAAAAGGGATTCTGAATAAGATAAGAAGAATATGCAGCAGATTTCTCTGGGCGGGCTCAAAGGAGGACTCAGTACTTCCCTGGGTAGCCTGGGAAAAAGTGGCAAGACCTAAAGAATGGGGAGGATGGGGGATAAAAAATCTCACTGATTTCAGTATCTCTTTGGCAGCAAAATCAGGATGGAGAATCATCAAAATGGAAAATTTATGGACAAGAGTGGTGAAGAGGAAATACATAGACCCTGTACCTTTGGAAGAATGGATCAGGAACCCAATAAAGAAAGGGAAAAATGCTTCGGTGGTTTGGAAAGCCACAGTGGAGGCTTTTAAGGTGATTGAACAAGGTTTGGCCTGGCAGATTAGTAATGGGGAAAAACTAAGGATAGTAAAAGACCCCTGGGTTGGATGCAACGAAAAATGCGCCCTTTCGCCTGGACTAATCAGACATCTAGAATCTAAAGGCATCTTTTCCCTAAGTTAGGTCAAGAAAATTGGTTTCTCTTCTGTATGGGGACAAGCTTGGAAATCCAAAAAGAACTAGGCCTACGGCCTGTCTGGTGGAATGAGTGGAAAGTATATACCGAAGAACTAGCTAGATCAAATGTAAGGATAAAAGACATACAGGATCAGTTGGTTTGTGCACATGCAGAAAATGGATCTTACTCCCCAAAATTTGGGTACAAATTCCTAATGTCAAAAAAAGGTTGGGGAGATCCGGAATGGTGGGACAAAATGATATGGAAACTCAAATGCCCAGCAAAAGCCAGACTATTCTTTTGGTGTATCCTAAAAAGGAAAATTCCTACATGGGACATTCTTCAATCTAGGTATAAACAAGGTCCTGGGAGATGTCCATTATGCAAATCAGAATCTGAAACCATTAGACATTTGTTTCTAGTTTGTCCATCTATTAAAAAAGTATGGGCGGAGGTCGGGAAACTCATTAAAAAACAGGTTGTTTGGGAGGGGGAAAACTTTCATGAGGTATGGGACAAATGGTGGCATCAATATCCTGAGGGAAACATGCGGAATCTACCTCCCATCATCTGTTGGGGGTCTGGATCGCAAGGAACAGGAGTATATTTTTGGATAAGGAAACCTCAGCTGAATCAATAGCGGTTCAATGCTCTTCTATCCTTTCAAATATTCCAGAATCAAAGGAGGAAAGAACCCCCAGGCAGATAAGGGAGGAACAAATCAAAGAAGGAGTCCCATGGGCCTATTTTGACGGGGCTTCTAAGAATAAGAAAGCAAGAGCAGGGATGATCATCCACCGAAATGAAAATCATACTTTAAAAGCTTTAGTGGGTCTAGGCACGGGGACAAATAACTTTGCAGAATTATCAGCCCTAAAACTTCTTCTATGTTGGCTCATTCACAGGAACATCCTCACGGTTCAGGTCTTCGGAGATTCTTTAATTGTCATAAAATGGGTTAATGGTCAAAGTAGATGTCAAAATTATATGCTGAGACCTTTATTAGAAGAAATACAGGTTTTAAAACTCTCTTTTAATGTGTTCTCACTATGCCATATTTACAGGGAGCGAAATGTTACAGCAGACAAGCTTTCTAAGGAAGGTTTGCAGCAGGTTTTGGGCAGCTGGAAAGTAGCAGAAGAGACTCATGGACAGATCTGTGTGTCGGATCAGCCTCCCCAGTCCTAGTTTTTTTTTTTTTTTTCCTTATTAATGTAGTATTAAAAACGTTTCTGTAATTTCACAATGCTTGTTATCATACTGGTACTATTGATGTATATTGGAAACTAGGTTTCCAAAGTTTTGACTAGTTTCTATTTTCGTTTTGGGTTGTTTTCCTCCATGAGGAGACCCAGGAAATAGACAAAGAACTGACATCTCTTGATGGATAATGATTTTTGGACTGGTTATAGTGTCTGTTTGCTGAAAACGTAAACTGTGCTTGAATTTTACGTCATCAGAGGATACATTGTTCAACTTTTTGTGCAGAAAAGACTGTCATTTTTCTGCAGTAGCTTTATGAGATCATCATACAGCAAAAGGAATACCCGGGCATATACTTGTAACTTTTTATTATGCTTAATAAAAAGTTCATTTTTTTCTTTGGAAAAAAAAAATTATTATCTAATCACTCAATATGACCTAAAGCATGAGTAAAATGCTCATTTTGATATCTAATCAATTTGCATATAAATAAATTAAATTATCTTTTAAAAATAATAAACATTAATTTCTAATGTTAAACTATTGAATTATTGCATTGAGTTTTTAGTCAAAGCCAAACTAATATGGTTCAACCAAAAACCCAATGCAATATCTACTACCTCCCATAGAGATAATAAGATTTCCTTGTAACAATATCCTAAAGACATAGGTCATTTTAACTTCCCTACTTACAAATATTACTCATGTTCTCTTCTCTCCCTATCCTATTTGGATTTTGACAAACAACCCATTATTGAAGTGTCTTAACTAGAACTCTTAGAGGTTGCTCTTAGCTTAGCTTACAAGTGTCACCACCCATTTTGGAAGCAATTTATGGTAGGACTACACTTTGAAGTCTTTTGACTTACAGTAATAGTGTGCAAAACATGCCCTTATTTTGCTTTTAAATTAACCACTTCCAAGAATCACATATTTGCTCCACACAACATAATTTGGAGCAACTCAAAAATACTGGCATAAAGAAATTTCAAATGCTATAGTGCAATTTTTAGTCAATGTCCCAACTTCAAAGTTGAGAAAAGCTTAATTACTTGATAGAAAATTATATTGGAGGAGCTATTCTAGATAAAAAGTTTTTCTCAAAGCTATCCTCTTGAGATTTATGATTCACTTGGGTCTCCTATTGAGAAAGGAAAGCCACAATGTGCATGTGGGAGCTTAATCAACATGGAGTAACGTCTAATCCCAGTGATTTGCAAACTCAAAATTAAAACCACTGCCTCGGTTGTGGTAAAATTTCTAGAATTTGCAAGTAATCTTAGCAAAAATCCATTGACTCAAAGCCTAACAAGCTATATGCAAGTAATTTGTGCTTATATTCATCACTTTGGTGAAGAAAAACCATGTTGTAAATATAACCTAGAGGTGAGATTAGAGAGTATACTACAATAATTTAACAAGAAAACACCCAAAGCAGTGATGCCATCATAGTGCACCTCACTGTGAAATTGCAATGAAGCTATAACAACCAACCCTTCTTGGTGGAAATTCAAGATTCTCCAAGATAAACAAGCCTCTACCATGTCATAGGTATTCAATTCCAAACACGAGATCAACATTTGTCATAAGTCTCCATGGACTTGACAATTCCATTTCTTTCAAAACCAATGATGAATCTTCATCGATAAAGTTAGAATGCCTCTCGGATATGATTTCCATCCCCTTGTATTTTAAGAGTTCCAACCTTTTGTGAATCTTCCCACCTTTCTTCCAATCCATCACCTTCCAACATCCTAACCACTCCAAACATCTTCTGGCAATGATGAAGGTTAAACTGAGTGCATAAGAGTCCTACTTGCACCATCTCCTCAAGTTCAACTCTGTCATAATTGGGTTTAATATCCTTTTCTATCATGATGTTAATTTAATCATTTCAAACAAAATTATCAAGAAGATTATTGAACTTAGCCCTATGGAGGGGTTAGCTCCATCGATGTTCGCTCTTGCAATGTTGGGTCATCACCCTTAGCCTTGGAATCACTAAACTTAGACCAGAATTTTCTCAACAAAGGGAATGCAACGAGTGTGGTAATGGAAAACTAAAAACACCACCTGATACCATTACATGGGCTTTGATATTGATCGTATTGGGATGTGTGTTGAACTTGCCATGTCCAAGCACTTTCTGAATGATTGATTCCTCCATCGTCACTGCCTCAAAGAGTTTTCTTGGGGGCATGAATTTTTATGGACCCTTTATTCATCATTCTCTCACATCCTCCCCCTCCATTAGTGATCCAACTAACCTATTTTTTGTTGGCCACAAAGATTGGGGGCATGAATTTTATGAACCCTTTATTCACCATTCTCTCACATCCTCCCCCTCCATTAGTAATCCAACTAACCTATTTTTTCTTGGCCACAAAGATTGGATAATTTTTTCTAGTAGTTAAAGGCGACACTTTATTCTAAGCTTGTTCTACACCTGCGAGCCGAGCAACAATCCAAGCAATAATATAAAGCCATATGCATTTCCCATTTGGGTGGTGGGCATTTTTCTTAATCTTTCCTTTGTATTCTCTCTTAGTCGTCTGTGGAGGTCCTTTGTTCATTGATTTTTCTTAATATTTCCTTTGTATTCTCTCTTACTCGTCTGAGACGGTCCATTCTTCATCGCAGAGCGATAAACATATTGTGGAACTAGTGGTCCATGGACTAGTGTGGATTGCCCATGGTTTGCTAGTTAGCTAATCAATGCTCATGAATTTTCTTGGAGTCAGAGATATAGATTAAAGGTGTGACTAGATTTTGGAATATAGTAATGTGGTCCACTGTGTGATGCATCAATAAAAGTGAAATTGACATCACCCCCCCCCGCCCATTTGCCATCGCTCGTTCCAGAGGCCACATCCAGAAGGGCAAGAAAGTGTACGATAAAAGTGTGAGACGTTAAGATTTGGGCTTTAAAATCTGACTTGGGGCACATCAAACACCTAACATTACATTCTCCTGACCCAGGATCTCTGAAACTCTAGCCAGACCAAAATCTGAATCCAGTAATATGTTATCTGGTTTAACATCCCTATGTATTATTGGAGGGGAACATCGATGATGCAAGTAGGAAAATCCCTTAGCAGCACCAAAAGAAATCTTATAACAAGTAGACCAATCCAATGTTCCCCCTTTAGTATGAAGTTGTTCATATAGGCTACTGTTTGGCATGAATTGCTACACTAATAGATCATGATCTGAACTAGATATGCAACAAAGCAGCTGGGCAAAGTTGCCATGCCTAATCTTCCCTAAAGTCTCCACCTCTACTCGAAATTCTCTATCTTAGTTCTAGTTGTTCGAGGTCCTTTCACAGAAACAATATCATCATTTTCCAGTTTTGCCTAAGGATAATGACTAAAATAGTGAGAAGAGATGTTGTGACCATTCTCAATATTATGGCCATGATGATCATTCATGCTCACAATTTCATAGAGGTCAAAGTCATGGGAAAAGTTGGAAGGGAGGGAATAATCTCTACTAAGTGATTGACTCAATATGCAATGTGCATATACTATTTAGGACTTATTTACTAACTTTGAGTTACTTCCTCAAGACATTGACTTAATTAATTTTCCGTCTGCAAATTTTGGCGAACAAAATTTACTATGAAACTCTCCTCCCCTATTCCGTTCCTTGCTATTCTCTATTGAGGACTTTGTAGTTTGTTCTTGGGGTGTATGCAATAATTTTATCATGGATGCAAACCTTCCAGTATACCTCAGCACAATTTACTTCATTGGAGGGTTTTTATTTGGCATGCAAATGATTCTGGAAGTGTAATGTAATTATGAGGTCAAAAATCATTGTTCATTTCATTATAAACTCTTAGAATATGACAACTTGAGCATGTCTGTTGAATAGCCTAAAATTTTGTATTTTATATGAGCACTAATAAAATCAAATTAAGGATTTGAGTTGTTGAAAAGCATGTATATACACATTTTAGTGTTTAAGAAAAAACAGTGATATCTTTATTTGAAGAAGGAAGGGTGAGGTAATATAATGTAAGTGACCCCACCATAGATTGTTGTATGCCGAGTTAATTTCTAGCGTGTGAAGCTCCAGAGATTTAGTGCTCCTGGGACACTTGGAAATCGAAGTAGCTCCGCGTCACCATCATTCTTCCAAAGCTCTAAATGATTCCACGCATCAAGACTTTCGGGATATGGGTCTGAATGGCATGTCCATCCTAATCTTTGTGTCGCACATTTCTTTTTGCTTCCTTCCTTTGGAGGGAAGCATTCTCTCCTTGCAACAGTCCATCCCTGTTATCCTCTTGCAGGGATCCTTGACCTATCCTTTCTCCTGTTTTATCTCTATCCTTTTTTCATAAGCTGTGAGTTATTCCGAGATTGTGAAAGGAAGTTGAGAGTCTTATGGATTTTTCCTGCTTTAATCTCTGTTATTTTTCCCATTAGCCGTAAGACATTTTTTTTTATTTATTTTTTTATTTTATTTTTTTTTTAACCCGAGCCTGTGGGTGGAATTTAAGTGTTGTCTAGTTCTCAGTTCTGGTGGCTACAATGGATCTGGCATTTTTTCTATCCTGAGGGCTTCTCGCGGGGTTATGAGGAAGCCTCCCGTCTTTTCCCCTATCTTGATTGTAGTATCTCTAGTGTTTTTAGCGTTTTTCTTTTCAGTCTACTCTCAAAACCTGGCTAAGCTTTGGCTCTCTAGTTCTGGCCTCGACTCTCTGGCTCTGGTCGGAGGAAGGGACTTTCCGACGTTAGATTTGTTTTCCAATCGCTCAGACAGGGGAGCCAGAGGGAGGAAGGTGCTGGAAGGAAGCTGATTAGACGTCTGGCATGTGAAGCATTTCTCTTCTCGCCGATGTTTCTTATTCAACCTCATACAAAATCCGATATAAGCATAATCGTAATAAATAATCTTATGGCTTCCATCAGTTTTTGTACTTTTAGGAAGACTTTCTCCCCTTCATGAAGGATCTCTCATAAGGTGGCACAGATCCTATCAGTATTTCCCTTTAAAAAAATCCTTTTCCGTATTATTCGAATGTTTTCCTTATCAAGCTAGCATACTTAAAATCTGTCTTCCCTTGCTTTCTGGGTCTGGACTGTTTGTCCACTTTTGGGTTATGTCGTAATTGGTCGTATTGTTGATGTCCCTACGGTTATCTCACGACAAACATGGAGGTTCTCTCTGACGTGTCTGCCTCGTCAGCATTAGTGCGGGCCACCATAGAGGTGGAAAAGGCTTACGGTGGCCTTGGTTGCGAGGGGGGATGGCAATCTGTATTGGTAAATTCTATTATTACACCATCTTCTCTGGCGGCACGTGAAATTAAGGGTGGTGAAGATGAAGTCCCGCATCGTAGGAAGAAGCAGCATCCATTAAAGACCATTCCCCCTCCCTCAACCTGCAATCTTGATAGTGCTTTCATGGCAGATAGAATTACAAGTCTCCAAAAAGAGCTCTTGTATGTCGTTGGTATTTTCCAGATATGGAGGATTCCCAGATGCGCACATGGTTGGGAAAACGATGGAATGACCTTCTGGGATATATACCCACTATAGTCAAGCTGATGAAAGACTGGTATAGCTTTCACTTCCTCAGTGAGAAAGATTTGGAGACTATTCGTTCAATTCCTTGGGTCCATGGTAAGATTTTTTTAGCTCTTTATCACTAGTACATAGGATACAATCCTCTTAAAAATACTCCATCAAACAACATTAACTGGGTTAAACTTCTGAGGCTTCCTATTGAATTATGGACTAGAGAGACTCTAACTGATATTGGGAATGCAATAGGAAATTTATCTACGTCGACCCAAAGTGTCTGGGTGCCAAAGACAAGAGAGTAGCTTGTATTTGTATTGAGAAAGAATATCGAGGGGGTTTCCCTAACCATATTGAACTTCTATGGGGGGAATTAAATATGCATCAGAGATTAGATTTCTGGGGGGTTCCATTTCCCTGCTCTTCCTATCACAGAACAGGTCACCTAAAGGAGAATTGCCCATTCCGTTGAGGGGACAGGTATAAAGAAAGGAAATTTCAATATAAAAAAAGTTTGAATTTACCGGAACATAAGCAGAGGGACACTGCAGGGGACAAAAAGATATCGGATTGGTGGTCTTCCCCCTCAGGTATGATGAAATCTACTTCTCCCTTTCTATCTCCATCTATGAAGCCTAGTGGTCTCTCTCGGAAGTATCCTCGCTCTGCTTCTTTTTCGCCTGAAAAGTCTATTTCTTCATATGGTAGGGAAAAAGACTCTGAATTTTTCTTTTTCTCTTGAGCCTATTCCATGTAGATAAGTTCCTCAACCATCCCCGTTCCCCCATCCTATGGCAAATATCCCATCTACATCCCACATTACGTACATTCCATCATCTTCTCCTTCACCTGTAAAATCTAACCTCCTTTCAAAAGGGAAGGGATTATGTTCTGATGGGTCTCCTCCAAATTCAAAAGGGAAGCTTCCATGCATTTCAGTGATTCCCCCAAATTATCCGGTCAGTTCTCCTACAAATTCAGTAGGAAGTGAGTTGGATATTCTTCTAAAGAAGAAATCCCTGGAACTTTATCCTCTTACTATCCACAAACCTTGTTCGGCTTCTTCTCCCCATATCAGTCCTAATTCGACAAGCAATATAATTGTAAGGAGAAAGCAGAATAGAGGAACAAGACACTTCTGTGGCATAATGGAAAACTCCATTAACCGAAATATGGACCATTCTCTGATCGACATTCCCATAATTGATCTCTCTGACAAAGGGCCCCTTAGAACAAGACTAGCCAGTGATGGGCCATCATGACTCACATCATTTCAATGAACATTAGGGGTCTAGGCGCAGACCACAAATTCTTAGCCCTGAAGGATTTATTTTCCACAACACAACCCAATATTATTCTAATACAGGAGACTATGCATGCTGCTGTTGTTTCTATTAGATATTTCAGGCGTATGTTTCCTTTTTGGCACATAGTTGCCATGGATGCAAATGGATTATCGAGGGGTTTAGCAATCTTATGGAATCCTCTCTGGATATCGGCAAAGGTGTATAAATGTTTTGCAGGTATTCTCCTATTAGCAAATTTACGGGGTCTATCTGGTTCTATTCATGTCTTAAATGTATATGCCCCTTGCAAGGATCATCGTCCATTTTGGAACAGGTTCTTGTCCTCTGAATTTTGGGAATTAGACTCTCTTCTTATAGGGGTGATCTACATTGCACTTTGAGCAATGACGAGGTTTGGGGAAGGAGCAAAAAGGATGATCCTTTAGTTAGTCTTATCAAAGGGGCCATTCTCCATCATAATATGATTGATGTATAACCACAATTAATGGGTCCTACATGGGACAATGGCAGACTAGGAGCTTCTTATCTTGCCAAAATACTAGACCGTTTTTTGATAAATGACAAGTTGATGGACCGCATGGGTAGGCCATTATCCAATATAGTAAACTACTTTATATCTAATCATAGGCCCATATCCTTACAGTGGGGAAAAAGGAAGTACAAGAAGGATCTTCCATTTAAATTTAATAGAATATGGCTGGAGGATGATGAATTCAACGACCCTGTTAAAAAAATTTGGTCTACATGCCTCCCTATGGAAAATTTATCCCCATCCCAAGCCCTTGTGGATAATCTATGTGCTCTAAAGGTTAAGGTAAAGGCTTGGCAGGAGAATAAGAAAAAATCTAATAGAAAATCCTTGAAAGAAATCCAAGAGAAACTGGATGTTTTGGCTGAGAAGTTGAAAGAAAGTAGTATCTCTCTTCAGGTCCGATGTAGCATAAATGAATTGGAAAAGAAAAGACACAAAATACTAGCTATTGAAGAAGCACCTTGGATGTTGAAGAGCAGAGCGTTATGGCTAAAGGAAGGAGATAGGAATACAAAATTCTATCATAGATTTGTAAATAATAGGAGGGAAATTAACTCAATATGGGAAATTAAAAGTGAGAGGGGCAGTTTGCTTCACTCCCAAGAAGAAATTTCAAAGGAGGCAGAGACACATTTTGAAAAATCATTTAAAAAGAATGAAAACTACAAGATGGAGGACATCTTATGGGGAATTGATCTCTTTCCCACCATGTTTGAGGAAGAACAAAACAATGCTCTTTTCCAGCCTGTGTTTGAAGAAGAACTCCTTCAAGTTATGAAGACTTTCAAAAAAGATAAAAGTCCAAGTCCAGATGGGTGGACTATTGAGTTCTTCATTAATTTTTTTGATTTGATCAAGAGAGACCTTCTAGCAATGGTGGAGGAATCGAGACTGAAGGGTTCTATTCATCAACATATCTCGTCTACATACATTGCTCTTATCCCTAAAAAGAAAAAAGCCTCTGCCTTCTCGGATTTCTGACCAATTTCTCTTTGTAATGCGATTTTCAAAATCATCTCAAAGATCATAGCAAATAAAATCCGAGGGACTTTGTCAAAATTCATATCCCATGAACAACATGGCTTTCTTCAGAACA
The DNA here is from genome assembly GCA_000404065.3 of Pinus taeda. Taxonomy (NCBI): domain Eukaryota; kingdom Viridiplantae; phylum Streptophyta; class Pinopsida; order Pinales; family Pinaceae; genus Pinus; species Pinus taeda. Next base: position 7,242 of record APFE030433561.1, on the reverse strand, counting down.
GGAATATCATCGAGGTTGTGGCTAACACGCAGGAGAGCTTACATTCAATACATACTAAAAAGTTGAATGCAACAGTCCTACAATTAGATTTGAAGAAAGCTTATGATAGCCTTGATTGGGGTTTTCTTCGATGTATTTTGTGCAAAATAAGGCTAAACAATGACTGCATAAGTTGGATTATGGCATATGTAGAAAATGTCAATTTTGTCGTTCTTATCAATGGTCTTCCATCAAACTTTTTCTTAGTTGCCAGAGGTCTTAGACAAGGATGCTTCCTATCCCCTCTCCTATTCATTCTTGCAATGGATTCATTGAGCCTATATATAGAAAGAGTTGTGAAGGATAATCAATGCAGGGCATTGATGATCTGTAGGGGAAAGCTCATATCCCATAGTTTATTTGTGGATGATATTATGATTTTTGGAATGCTTAGCCGGTTTTCATGGGAATGAATTCGTGGCATTCTAAAAAATTTCCAAAGAGCCTCTGGAATCCATATAAATGAAGGAAAATCTTCTTTCTATTTTGATGAAGAAGATTCAGTTGCAATGGAATTTCTGAGAGATATGTTCAACATAGAAGTAAAACCCATAAAGGAAAGTATAAAATATCTAGGTTTTCATCTCAAACCAGCAGGCTATACAAAAGCTGATTGGATGTGGATATTTGATCGTTTTTTTAGAAGAATAGCAGGATGAGAATATAAGTGCCTCTCCATGGCAGGGAAAGCGGTTCTGACACAGTCTGTCCTGGCTCAGATGACAGTTTATTGGGCCCATCTATTCTATGTCCCCTCAGGTGTTATCTCTATGTTAAACAGATTGATGGCAAATTTCATAAGGGGAGGTAGTAAGAAAAAAAAGAAAATATCACTTGACTAATCTCAAGAACATAACCTTTCCAAAAGCTTTGGGAGGTTGGGAAATTATGGACATAAGAAATTTTGGAAAACTCTTTTATGCAAGTCCCTATGGAGAGGTATAAATGGGGATAGTTTATGGTGAACAACCATAAGAAAGAAGTACATGGGGAATAAAGACCTTCAATTATGGTACAGGAAAGGTTCTATTGGCAATCCTCATGGATCTGCTATATGGCAGAGTTTCTGGAAAATTCAATCTTTCTTCCTCCAAAACTTCTATTGGAATGTCCAGAATGGCAGGGATGTGTATATTGGATATGATCATATTATGGGCACGGGGGAGTATTTCTTTATTCCTCCAATCATCATAAAGGCTCTTTATCAAAAATGAATCTTCACATGGAGTCAAATTATAGCAGAATGGCAGGGAGGCATTCCTATATGGAAGGAACCACAAGTTTTGGGTCTTAGGGTAGATTTATCACAGCAATGGAACATTATCATGATGACTATGAGATGCTCTGGTATATGTAGAACGGAAGGAAAGGACTCCCTTACCTAGAGGGGAAAAAGGGAGAGGGAAGAAGTTCAAGTAAAAGAAATCTACTCGGTTTTAGTAAAGGAAATCCCCTCTCCTTTTCAGAATATTTTCCCGATGTCTCTGTGGAAAACAGGGGCTCCAAATAAAATGATTCATTTCTCCTGACTTGTTTTTCACAATAAAATCCTTACTTGGAAGAATCTTCTAAAAAGGAACTCGCCTAGTCCAAGTATATGCCTTATGTGCAAAAAAGAGGGAGAAAACAACAATCACATGTTCCTAACCTACAGTTTCACTCTCCAGTTATGGAAGGATCTAGCAAACTTTTTTGGTTTCAGTTTGGTGGATCATTCAACAATACAAGATGCACTGTGTTGGTGGAGCTCTCAAAAATCTTCTTTAAGATCTATTCCTCAACTCCACTTTTGGTCAATTTGGAAACAGAGAAATAAGTTATTATTCCAAGGTGGGATGGAAGATAAAAAGTCTGTGTTTGAGAAGACTATTTATCATAACTCTATCCCTTCTAAGTTGACTACACATAATTCCAGAAATTCAAAGTATTAGAGAAAGATCTTGATGAGTTATCCGCGAGCTTTCTTTGATGGGGCAGCTCAATGTGGTATATGTGCTTGTGGCTGTTTTATATCAATGAATGAAAATCAACACTTTTCCATTTTTTGGAATGGAAGTAAAGGTTCAAACAACAAGGCTGAAGCTATGGCCCTGGTTGGTCTCCTTCATTTAAGATCCTTCCTGAATATTCAAAATCTATAGATATATGGGAACTCTAAGCTCATGATAGAGCATGTTACAACGAAATTATCTATAAAGAACTCCATGTTATCTGGGTGGATGAACAGGGTAAATGTATTATGGAACAACAAAAAGGATTACTCAATCAATCATGTGGATAGGTCCCATAATTCTCGTGTTGATGAACTATCAAAGAAAAGCCTCGCAATTCAACCTGGTATATGGAAAATGGAAATTCAAATGGGATCAAATTCATATCAGATTGAAGACTTTTCTTTAGCGGGTACTCAATCCATTTTTGCTCAATAGACTCTTCCTCTTCATAAAAGGTACGTCTATCTATTTCGTCCTTGATTTTCTCTTTTTGATGGGGTTGTTTAATCTATATGGACCTAAATCATTATCCATGTGTCTATGGCTGGACATTATCTGTTTCGCGACATATTTCTACTTTCATCTCTCCATATAAGATTTCCAGTTTCGGTTGTGCTTTGCTTTAGCCCAGACTTTCATCTATTTGCTTCATACATATATCAAGTATTCTCTATGTAAATATTTCTTTCTATGAATATAAATTCTGCTTTTTTTTCGTACTAAAAAAATGTAAGTGACGAGGAAACACAAATCCACTTTACACACTGTACTACACCATAAAACCCAGAACTAAATCAATTCATAAGCTTGGGGTTTAATAGAGCATCACCAAAAAAAAATTATACATCACAGTGCATATTCACCAACAAATATCAAAGCCAAAAATAGAGAATATAATCAAATAACCCTTTTAAAGTCGTAAACACTATAAATCAACCCGTGCATATTCACTAACAAATATCAAAGCCAGAAATAGAGTGCATAACCAAATAATCCTTTTAGAGTCATAAACACTATAAACCAACCAGTGTCCAACCTAAGTATATGCTAAGTCTATGTGACAATGTCTACATACCATATCATCCAAATAAGGTCTAGACAAACCACTCTTTGTGAGGTGGAGATGAGATTGCATCATCTTTAGTGAGTTATGTCCCGAAAAGAAAAGAACTTTGAATTTTTGAAATCAAGAATAACATAACAGTATAAAAATGAAAGAAAAGAAAAATAACATGTGAGAGATTATACATATAAGAGTTATGGATTACATTTGAACATGAGATGAGAGGAAGTGCATGATTTTTTGGCATCCTCTCCTCACAGTATTGCATTTCAGCGTTTCAGAGTCTAGTGAGGATTTAAAATATTGTATCCTTATTGCCATAAAAATAAAAAATAAAAAAATTTGTAGGCCTTCTCTACAAGGGACCCCACTGCAGAAGCAGAGATAAGAAAAAATAAATTTGCAGGCCTTCTATACAAGGGATCCACTGCAGAAGCAGAGATAAAAAAATAATAAATTTGCAGGCCTTCTAGATAAGGGATCCCGCTGCAGAACCAGAGATAAAAATAGCTACACTGTACTGTTTTACTTCCTCATCAGTTTCAATCACCATATAACCAGGCCAAGTTACGCGCTCATCTAGAATTGCACCAGGCCCAGTATTCATGTATTCCCCAAAGTATAAGCTTTTTAATGCAAATTCTCCAGACCATTTAAACCAGCCAGCAGGATCAATGAGGTCACCTAAAAATGATTGCATGTAAACAGTTCGAGAGTACAATTTCCAGGGCCTCCCGAGGTATGTTGAATGGAATTACATCAAGGCAGCGACATCATTTGCTGCTGTAACTATACAATTTTGTATTGAGATGCCCGTGTTTTGATTTGTGTCATTCCTGCCTTGGGCAGTGATGGTGTTCTTTTGATTGGGCATGCCTTGTCGAGCATAAATGATACATAACCTAAACACAACTGCTGCGTTGCCAAAAATGAAATCAATTGTTCCAAAGATGTCACATTCTCTATAAAACTGCCTAAGAGAATGAACGTAAAGAGTGTCTTGGTAACCAACAATGCTGCAATGATAAATCGCTGCAAAATCTGCCCCCACCCGTAGAGCCACGGCTTGATGCTTGTCAGGCCCTGCATTGTTCATAAAGGTCATGTCACGTGCAACAAATCCTGCACCGGATGCAGCTGCAATGCAGAGATTCACTAGTCAGTGATTATTGATTGACTTTATCTCCATACATACATGTTATGAAACATGGTTGAAAAACCAATTAAGCAACTACAGAGAAAGAGAAGGAGTATTTCAAGATATTGGATTAAACAATGAAACAACAATGCATGTATGAAACATAGTTGAAAAACCAATTAACCAGCTACAGAGAAAGAGAAATAATATTTCAAGATATTGGGTTAAACAACCCACCAAACAAAAATGCATGTGTGAAACATGGTTGAAAAACCAATTAACCAGCTACAGCGAAAGAGAAAGAGTATTTCAAGATACTGTATTAAACAATCACACAAAAACGAATGCAGAAAGAAAGGTTTGGAAAAGTACCAAAAGTAGCCGAACTGAAAGTAGTAGAGCCCTATTTCGCATTTTTGCCCGAGAGAACAACAGTCTTTCCCTTGCCATCGCCAACGAACATTATGTTGGTTTTTCGTTTAGAAATTCTGACAGTTTCACGGTACACTCCAGCTTTTACGTAGATTATGTATTTTCTACCTCTTAAATGTGAGGGTGCCTTCTGGACAGCGTCGGTTATGCTTACATAGTTGCCACTGCCATCCTGAGCCACAACAGCATCAGGTTTTAAGTCTGCAGGGGAAAGCTGTAAGAGTAAACGATCAGTTGCTAATAACCACATAGGGAATTCATTCATGTCATATCCACCCAACAACCCATAATACTGATAGAATTCCTGATCTTGACCAGCATTATACTTTGCTAACATCCATCGAGGGTTTTGTGTAACAGCAGACTTATTCGTCTGTTCAACAGGTAAAGCATTATTTTGGACGCTGGTTTGGAAGAGAACCAACGAATTGCTGATCAACTGGGAGAACTTTTTGGCTTATTTTTGTATGTCGGTGACCTTGCCTCCAATCAAGTTCTGGAAACCCTCGACGCATGTATCCTGGTTTGTGAGAGCGGCACTGAGCCAAGTTTTGACATCGGTAATGAAGAGCGAGATTGATAACGGATTCTTCTCGTTGGACATGGTTTTCATGTGGACCAGCATGGCATTCAGATGATATATTTGTTAGATTTACTTTGTGGGTTTTCCTAATTACTTTAAACCCTAACCAAGATCTACTCCTTTGTAAGTAATTGAAAATAATGCACACCGGAACTTACTTGATTTGTTGGCTCTTGAATCCTTCCAAGAGCTTGCAATCCTTTTCTCTGGCTATCCTTGATAGAGTATCAAGTCTTCAATGGAGCAGACTGTTTTCTGAGTGATCGCAAGCCTTGGAGACTCAGCGCTTTTATAGCAGTCCCAATCCTATGGCAGCCAAAATTTGGCTGTCAATTGACAGCTAAATTTCAGCCCCAATCCTAGGGCAGCCGAAATTTGGCTGTCCATATTTATTACTGCTATTTCAGCCCCAATCCTAGGGCAGCCGATTTCGGCTGTCAAGAAATTTATTACTGCTATTATTTCAATCAATTATAATCAGTCCATTAACAATTATAATTGATTAACATTATTCTATATGTATTTGTATCCAAATCCTTATTTAAATACGTTTAATGCCATAATTTAATTAATCACATTATTTGGCATATTTAATCATTACATAAATGTAATCTTGCTGACAGTATTTGATATCATAATCATAATGCACGCATGTCCAACCTAATTATTGTAATTAGACGTCTCTAAATCCAACAATCTCCCACATGGACAAGTGCAACCTTTTGATTATATATCCTTAACTTTATTGCATGCAACTTTTCTGTCTTTACTTATCGTATTTCTTAAACAATTTCGTCCATCAATTATGCTAACAAAGGACTTAAGCGGCATTTGTCACTTTTATTCGCAACTAAACTGACATAAATCACGCTGCCAACATAATTGAATGACATGAATCTGATTTGGACATATAGTTTAGAAATTACACGCAAGTGTGATTAGACGTGCCTATTTCTAATTGAGTCACCTTTACTTTATTGTATGAGGCCAAAAATTTAAACTTTAAAGAAAGAAATAATGAAACTGAAACTGAATGCAACTTATATATATCATCAAAAATGTTTACAATTGCATTACATAGAACATCAAAAACAAAACTTAAAACATATTCAGACTCCCACATTTTCTAATCATCCTAAACAGATATTACACCCATACAAGCAAAATGTTGGTGAAACTTCTTGGGTGGTAATCCTTTAGTAAGAGGATCCGCAATCATGGAGTCTGTACCTATGTGTTTTATACATAATTCATTATTCTGCACTCTCTCTTTTACAACCAAAAACTTAATGTCAATGTACTTCGACTTTGACGAACTTCGGTTGTTGGTTGCATATAACACTGCTGAATTGTTGTCACATAATAATTTGAGTGGTTTCTCAATAGAATCCACAATTTTTAGACTTGTGACGAAGTTCTTCAGCCATACGCCATGATTAGATGCTTCAAAGCATGCAACAAATTCCGCTGCCATAGTGGAGGAGGCTACCAATGACTGTTTAGTGCTCTTCCATGACACATCACCACCTCCCATCATAAAGATGTATCCTGATGTTGACTTCATGCTGTCGACACATCCTGCAAAATCAGAATCGGTATATCCAATGACCTCGAGTTGTTCCGATCTCCGATACGTGAGCATATAGTCCCTTGTTCTCTTTAGGTATCTCAACACTCACTTGGCTGCCTTCCAGTGTTCCATACCTGGGTTACTCAAATATCTCCCTAGCATTCCGGTAACGAACGCAATATCCGGACACGTGCATACTTGTGCATACATGATGCTACCCATGGCTGAGGCATAGGGAATATCTTTCATGAGGTTTTTATCTAAGTCAGTTTGGGGACATTGTTTCAGACTAAACTTATCTCCTTTTGATATAGGGGTATCTCCTGGTTTGTTGTTTTGCATGCCAAATCTTGTTAGAATCTTATCGATATAGTTCCTTTGGGATAACCTCAGAATACCTTGAGATCTATCTCTAAGTATTTC
>APFE030433549.1:0-11195 GCA_000404065.3 Pinus taeda | reverse complement strand
TGTCACAGTCCTCTATATAATTTTTTTTTTTTAACTATATTATATTCCTAACCTATAAAGGTTTACCATATCACGGTGACATGCATTGATATAAAGCTTGGATCTATTTTTAATTTGTAACTACGCATTGATATTTATATGGTTCATTTTTATAAAACATTAAAGCATTCAATATGCGATATCGAATATTAAAATACATAGGAATTGATGTTATTACACCACACCATATCCAATCTTCCTGATTCATCGTCGGGTTAACGATTACTTGACACCTATGATGAGGTACAGTCACCCATCTGCCGGAAGGTGTAACATTTATGGCAACCGCGGGGTCACCACTTCCTCGGGATCGCCATTACTGTGGACGGTTTTGATCGCTCCTCCGCAATCGGACGGTGGAGGTTTCCAGGGTTTTGGCGGCATTGTTTTTAGGGTTGAAGAGCGGGGGTTCCGGGTCATTTGTCTTTGTTCGGGTTGCCGAGAGCGGCTTTCAGTTCTCCTCCGCCATGGTTTCTTCAGTCTGGTCTCGGCTCTGGTTAATTCCACCACCCTCGAACCGTTACAGGCGACGAGCTCTCCGTTGATGCCTTGCTTCGGCACATCCTCAACTGGTATGTAACCCTTTTTGTTGTGATTTCTCAGAGAAACTATCTTGCTATGCGTTGATATAATTAATAATTCACTGATGTTCGCTGGCAGGTGTCTGTGGTTTCGTATTGGCGGTAGCCACGTTGAAGGCACAGGGGTTTGCTTCCATATCACTACCGAGGTAAGTTAAATAACTCACAGACTTCTGTTTTCGGCTATTGCAAATGTTCGCCGCCTTATACTACCCTGTTTCCTGCCAAGTCTATTGATAAATTTGCCACTGAAGACGAGTCACGGTTGTCTTCCTTTGCATTGGTTTTATTCAGAGTTCAATGTATAGAATGGGTCTCCTAGGGTTTAGGGTAGTCTGGCTTAAGACTCGAACAGAGTTATCTGTGTATAATTTCAATGACTGCAAATTATTGGGTTCTCAGATTAAGCTATATGTAATGATTGGGTCACTATAATTGCCGCTTATCTTGTTTTGACTGTTACGGGTTTTTACCCGACCTGGTCGGTGTCAAAAGGGGTTTCCCTACTTTTTCATCATTGTTAATATGTGAGTTCCCATAATTGAAAGGACCGGCTTTGTCTCAGAATTTTCCGTATGGTAATGATAATGTTATTGGTCGATTGATTCGCCCGTTTGGTTTTCGATTATGATTCTTACAGATTTGTTTCTATTCGGCCGTCGGCCTACTTATGACCTCACGATATCGTAATCAGATTTGTACTAGAAAGACTTCATCTGATAATTTTCCTCTTTCGTTAATTCGTTATAACATGAGCTCTTTTATATGTACTTCTACTGTGTAATGATCTTGGAATCTTTGAGGAAAAGATCCGGTTGTCTGAACAGAGTGATGCTGTGTTCTATCTGTCGTTGAATCATACGATGACTGTGATGGCATGTTCAAACTCCGGCTATTTAATGAAATCTCTTTTCCTTTTCCCTTAGCAAGTAAAACCATGAATAGTTATTTCAATAGACGGATTCTTTTGACATTGGGTTTCGGCTCTTTTGCTGTGGCTTACCGCCACCAGGTGGTGTTCACCTGCGCGCAACTGCTCGGACCGAATACTCATTTATTATCGGAGTCATAAATTTACTTTATGCTATGACTCTGTTTATTTATTTTTGATAAGGGTTTTACCTGAACGATAGCGAGACTATCGCTATCAGGAAGTGCCCATTAATTGATGGTGATACTTATGCAAAATGTATTATTTGTCAAACCGCTGGTTGTTTATTGCTACTGTTGCGTTCATTACATACAGTATTTTGCCTGGTGTTAAGAGGGCTTCTGTTCATGTTACCCGACGGATAACTGTTTTCACTTAATTTGATGATTTGGTTCTAAATACAGAGTTTGGGTTATCTTGCTATATATATTTTCATATAACTTTACTCTAATGATTTCCGCATCCTGATACTGTTCTTTTCATAAATCGTTGTCTGTCTATTTGTCATATGAACATGTCTTTTATACAGAAAGCTGTACAGAAATTAATCTATCTACTCTTCAGATGTCTATCTTTCTTGTTTATGATTCAGGTTAATGTACAGACAGGTATAATGTACAGGTTTTACTTGGACCTTCAGTTTTCTGTTCTCTTTTCTTTGTTTACGTATCTGTTATATGGGATAACATAAATGATAATAATAATCTAAAGCCTGCCTCATAGTCTAATAACGATTAAATATTAGTAATCAACTATTACCACTATTATCAATACCCAATCCTGGGGTTTGGTAGATTTTGTATACTTACCTGTACTCCTGTTGCTCCCTTCCACTCTGCTATCACCTACAGAAGACTATCTGATGCTTGATATCCACCCAGCCACGAGACCAGTCGTCTGCACTGCGTCTCTCCCCCAAGCAACCACTTGCTTGCCACAGCCTCTGCAATGGGAAAGCACAATTGTGCCGGCGCTATCTGGTCCTCACCAGACGTAGCACCTTTTCCATAGCTCAGTGCCTCTTTTCTCTTCTGCTATTTTTCCTGTTTGTTCAAAAAACAACCCAGGTCTTTTCTCCACTTCTTTTTCTAAGGAGAAGAGAAACAGTTAGGGTTTCACCCTAATATATTGGCAACTGCTTTTCCTTTTCTCCTCATGCATCAAGAGAGGAAAATAACTTTCTTTTTACATGAAACTGTCATGCACACAAAATTACACATTTCATATTATTAATTTTAAAACATATAATATTTCCATCACTTCAAGAAGATAGTAATTTCTGTTTATCTTTAACCACAGGGTAAATAAGTAATTTATTTACGTAAACTTATTTGGTCATTACATCTCCTCCCCCTGAGATTGGACACCGTCTCGGTGTCTCTCAGAACCGAACAGATCCGGATAGGTCTTCCTCATTAATTCCTCATCTTCCCAAGTGGCCTCGTCAGGTCCAAAATGTCGCCATTGGACCTTAACTTGGGTAATAACTCGTTTCTGTAGCTGCACTTCTCTCTGGTCGAGAATGCTCAGCAGTTCGACCAGAACTTCTCCTTCCGGTTCGACCTGCAATACCCAATTTGTAAGTTAGTTTTTTTTTTGTTTTCTATTTTTCATGTGCAATTCTTGCGGGATTTAACATAACTCATGCCTACCTGGATCTCTTGCCAACGAATCACATGTCTAGGATCATACACATACTTCTTTAAAACAGAAACATGAAATACGTTATGAACTCGGATGTGACTTGGTAGGGCCAGCTGATAAGCCACTGGTCCGTCCCTTGCCAAAATTTGGAAGGGTCCACAATACCGTGGTGCCAGTTTGGCGCATCCGCTCCACTGTAAGGTGCTTCTTTTGGCTTGAATCCGAATATACACATGGTCCCCAATTTGAAATTCCTTAAATCTTCTTTTCCGGTCAGCGAAATTCTTTTGCCTATCCTGGGCAGCTTTCAAGTTGACATGTACCTTCTTCACCATATCCTCCATTTCTTTTAGCATTTCAGGACCTAAGCTCAATTTATCTTCCGATCCTCCCCAACTAGTGGGTGTACGACATTTTCGTCCGTACATAACTTCAAATGGGCTCATCTGTGTTGAGGTATGGTAACCATTATTATATGCAAACTCTACCATATGTAAATAATCTTCCCACCTCGTGGGTTGTTGCATGACATACGCCCTTAACATATCTTCTACCATCTGATTCACTCGTTCCGTTTGCCCATCAGTTTGCGGGTGATATGACATGCTGAAGCTTAGTTGAGTCCCTAATTCAGCAAATAATGTTTTCCAAAATGCTGAAGTGAACTTCACATCACGATCGGAAATTATGTTTTTCGGTAGCCCATGTAATCTAAATATATTCTGCATAAAAATATGAGCAATCTGTGCAGCTCTATAGGTAGATTGCACAAGTATGAAATGTGCAGCTTTACTCAGCTTGTCCACTACTACAAAAACGGAGTCATTGTTCCTTTTTGTCTTAGGCAGTCCTGTGATGAAGTCCATGGAAATGACTTCCCACTTCCATTCCGGAATTTGCAGTGGTTGTAACAATCCTGCTGGGTGTTGATGTTCCGCTTTAATCTGCTGACATTCTAGGCATTGCGATAGGTATTCGACAATATTCTTCTTCATTCCTGGCTAGAAATATTCCTTTCGGATTGCTGTTATCATCTTCTGATAACCCGGATGACCTGCATAATGACTAACATGGAATTCATCCATAATCAGATTTTTGATCCTACTTTGATTTGGCACATATAACCGTTTCTTCAAATAAATTCTGCCAGCATCGTCCACTTCATATTCCTGTTGGCTGTCCTTTTTAGCAGATTGTTGTATTTGTAATTTTAGCTGCTGATATTCGGTGTCTTGATCCACAATTTCCTTTATAATTTCTAGGAAGGGACTTTTCCATCCACTAATGGAAATTTCATACAAATTTTGTACCTTCCGGCTTAAAGCGTCAGCCACCTTATTTTCCTTCCCCTGTAAGTGTTTTATATCGAAATCAAACCCACTTAAAAAATCTACCCACCTTGCTTGTCTAGCGTTTAAGGTAGGCTGGCTGAAGTAGTTGGTCAAGCTGTGGTGGTCGGTATGCAGCAGAAATTTTCTGCCCATGAGATAATGCCGCCACATCTTCAGGGCATGTATCATGGCAGCCAACTCCAAATCATAAGCAGAATATTTCTGCTCGTGTTCTTTTAATTTGCGAGACTCGTAAGCTATTACTCTGCCTTCTTGCATTAAAACTCCTCCCAATCCTTCTTTACTGGCATCTGTACATACCATGTAATCCTTATTAGGATCTGCTATACTTAACATAGGTGCTGTGGTGAGTAAATGTTTTAATTGCTCAAAACTTTTCTGGCAATCTGGGGTCCAATGAAATAGTTTCCCTTTCTTCTATAATGAGGTAATGGGAAAGGCCACCTTAGAGAAGCCTGCCACGAATCTCCTATAATATCCTGCCAACCCTATAAAAGATCGGACATCCGTTACATCTTTGGGAATTGGCCAGTCCATTATAGCTTTTATCTTCTCCGGATCTACTGCAATTACTTCTTTTGAGATTACGTGACCCAGATACTGAATTTCTTCCTTGAAAAAGTCACACTTGCTAAATTTGGCATACAACTGATGTTTCCGAAGGGTCTGCAATACTATTCGAAGATGCTCACAATGTTCGTCAATATTGCGTGAATAAATTAGAATATCATCAATAAATATCAGCACAAACTGATCCAAGTAAGGATGGAAGATACCATTCATTAGACACATGAAGGTTGCCGGGGCGTTGGTGAGGCCAAAGGGCAAAACTACAAATTCATAGTGTCCATACCTGGTTCTAAAGGTTGTTTTCGCGATATCTTCATCTTTAATTCTGATCTGATGATAGCCTGATCGTAAGTCGATTCTGGAGAACACGGTTGCACCTTTCACCTGGTCAAACAATTCATCTATCCGGGGAAGAGGATATTTGTTTTTAATAGTCAACTTATTCAATTGTTTGTAATCAATACACATCCTAAGGGTGCCATCTTTCTTTTTAACAAATAGCACCGAGGCTCCCCATGGAGACACACTCGGACGGATGTAGTTCTTCTCAAGTAACTCCTGCAACTGCATTTTTAATTCTGTCAGCTCAGGTATACTCATTCTGTAGGCTGCTCGTGACACTGGTGCAGCCCCCGGCACCAACTCTATGGTGAAGTCTATGTCTCTCCACGGGGGCAGCCCGGGAATCTCTTCCGGAAACACGTCCGCAAATTCTTGTATTACTGGAATGTTATTCAAAGATGCTGTCTTGTCCTTAGAATTTGCAAAACCTACTTGGATGGCATACACTTGACAGCCCTTCCGTATACATTTTACCAGCTGATTTGCAGTTATCGGCCGGACCTGCACAGGTCGCTTAATACCCTGCATTTCTTTGCTGTTTCCTTGCTGATCTCTGTAATAGATGATTTTGGTTTTACAGTCCACCAATGACCAATGCTTTTCCAACCAGTCCATTCCAATTAAAATATCATAAGAACCTAGAGGGAGTATGTTCAAGTCGGCTGTTATTGGTTGGTCTGCTATAGTGAAAGAGCAGTTATTGATCTTAGAGGTTACCTTCCGTTTAGCTCCCGTGGCCAATTGTACTAACCAAGGATTTTTAAATTTAACAGACTGTAAATTACAACGTTCTACTATTTTTGGATTTACATAACTTAGCGTGGCCCTGGGATCAATTAAAACAGATATGGGAAGGTTTGAAATTTTACCTTCGAACTCAACCATGGTTGGCTGGTACTCCACCTGGCGATCCTCCAATGCTGCATTGATTCTGGGTACGCTTCGTCCCACTTCACCAACAGTTGAAGCTTCATGAATCTGGGATAACTGTTCAGTTCCTTTTCGCTGTGGGCAATTCTTAATGTAATGAGGTCCCCCACAACCCCAACACTGTAAAGGAGGTCTTGCTGTTCCTTCAGTATCCAATCTGATTTGTTGTTCACTGGCTTTGGGTTCATTTGCAGTTCTGAACTTGGATGTAGTCTTTGTTGCAGATCTATTATTGATTCCTTTGCCAGTCCCTTTTATTCCACTGTTGTGATTTCCTTTGAAGTTTCCAGCTAACTTGAAATTTTTCTTCTCACTCCACTTTCTATTAGCAGTTTCTCCTTTCTGTTTACTCTGCTGATAACAGATTCTAGCCTTGCGGATTACCTCATCCATCGATTTTGGATTATCGAATTCAATTCTTTCCCGCATATACGGGGGTAAACTGCTAATGAATCGCTACACCTTTGCCTTTTCCTCCCTTATATATGGGACGTAGCGAAGTAATGACGTAAAACGGGTAACAAACTCATCAATAGTCTGCTGTCCTAATCGCAGGTCATGAAATTCTCTGGCTTTCTCATCATAGAAGCGTTCAGTTAAATATCTCTCCTTGAAAATTTTTTGAAAATTGTCCCATGTTATGTTTTGCTCAGTAACCCCCTTGACAATCTTCACTTCTTCCCACCATAAGGTAGCTTTTCCTTGCAACTGGAAAATAGCCAGTCGTGCCTTAAGGTTATGATCGTATTCATAAAGTTGGAAATATTTGTTCATGTTTATTAACCATGCTTCAACTGCTTCCTCATGTTCTCCGTCAAAATGAGGTGGCTTAATCTTGCGGAATTCCCCTTGTAATTCCATCCTTTGTTTTTTTGAGGTTTGTTGTTCGAATGCGTTGTCTGAGCGTTCTTCCTGCTCTTCTGATCCTTCAGGAGGTATGTGATGATTATGTTCTTCTGACAACCTTGGGTGTTCCACACCAGGATTAGCGGGCAACTGGTTTTGTCTGTCGGACAAGCTTTTTAAAATTCTCTCCTGCTCTATTGTTAATCGAGCATTGTCTTCTCGCAACCGAGCCATTTCATTCTTCAGCTCCTGTACTGTTTCCAAAATGGCTTGGTTTGTAATCCTCGCCTCTTCTCCAAGTTGTACCCATAACTCTGGATTATTGTCCCCGCCGGTCATGTTCTGTCCCATTACAGGTCGTCGGGACGTGTTCTCTGCCCTCCTCATGACTTTTCGTCCCAGAATTCACTCCTGTAAAAGGGAACAGTTCAAGAGTAATAATGGAATGATCATCTACTAACTGATTCACTACAGGGTCCTTTTATGATTGTCTTGCCCAGAGGCCACAGTGTTGTATCTGGGCTCTGATACCATATGTCACAGTCCTCTATATAATTTTTTTTTTTTAACTATATTATATTCCTAACCTATAAAGGTTTACCATATCACGGTGACATGCATTGATATAAAGCTTGGATCTATTTTTAATTTGTAACTACGCATTGATATTTATATGGTTCATTTTTATAAAACATTAAAGCATTCAATATGCGATATCGAATATTAAAATACATAGGAATTGATGTTATTACACCACACCATATCCAATCTTCCCGATTCATCGTCGGGTTAACGATTACTTGACACCTGTGATGAGGTACAGTCACCCATCTGCCGGAAGGTGTAACATTTATGGCAACCGCGGGGTCACCACTTCCTCGGGATCACCATTACTGTGGACGGTTATGATCGCTCCTCCGCAATCGGACGGTGGAGGTTTCCAGGGTTTTGGCGGCATTGTTTTTAGGGTTGAAGAGCGGGGGTTCCGGGTCATTTGTCTTTGTTTGGGTTGCCGAGAGCGGCTTTCAGTTCTCCTCCGCCATGGTTTCTTCAGTATGGTCTCGGCTCTGGTTAATTCCACCACCCTCGAACCGTTACAGGCGACGAGCTCTCCGTTGATGCCTTGCTTCGACACATCCTCAATTGGTATGTAACCCTTTTTGCTGTGATTTCTCAGAGAAACTATCTTGCTATGCGTTGATATAATTAATAATTCACTGATGTTCGCTGGCAGGTGTCTGTGGTTTCGTAATGGTGGTAGCCGCGTTGAAGGCACAGGGGTTTGCTTCCATATCACTACCCAGGTAAGTTAAATAACTCACAGACTTCCGTTTTCGGCTATTGCAAAGGTTCGCCGCCTTATACTACCCTGTTTCCTGCCAGGTCTATTGATAAATTTTCCACTGAAGATGAGCCACGGTTGTCTTCCTTTGCATTGGTTTTATTCAGAGTTCAATGTATAGAACGGGTCTCCTAGGGTTTAGGGTAGTCTGGCTTAAGACTCGAACAGAGTTATCTGTGTATAATTTCAATGACTGCAAATTATTGGGTTCTCAGATTAAGCTATATGTAATGATTGGGTCACTATAATTGCCACTTATCTTATTTTGACTGTTACGGGTTTTTACCCAACCTGGTCGGTGTCAAAAGGGGTTTCCCTACTTTTTCATCATTGTTAATATGTGAGTTCCCATAATTGAAAGGACCGGCTTTGTCTCAGAATTTTCCGTATGGTAATGATAATGTTATTGGTCGATTGATTCGCCCGTTTGGTTTTCGATTATGATTCTTACAGATTTGTTTCTATTCGGCCATCAGCCTACTTATGACCTCACGATATCATAATCAGATTTGTACTAGAAAGACTTCATCTGATAATTTTCCTCTTTCATTAATTCGTTATAACATGAGCTCTTTTATATGTACTTCTACTGTGTAATGATCTTGGAATCTTTGAGGAAAAGATCTGGTTGTCTGAACAGAGTGATGTTGTGTTCTATCTGTCGTTGAATCATACGATGACTGTGATGGCATGTTCAAACTTCGGCTATTTAATGAAATCTCTTTTCCTTTTCCCTTAGCAAGTAAAACCCTGAATAGTTATTTCAATAGACAGATTCTTTTGACATTGGATTTCAGCTCTTTTGTTGTGGCTTACCGCCACCAGGTGGTGTTCACCTGCGCGCAACTGCTCGGACCGAATACTCATTTATTATCGGAGTCATAAATTTACTTTATGCTATGACTCTGTTTATTTATGTTTGATAAGGGTTTTACCTGAACGATAGCGAGACTATCGCTATCAGGAAGTGCCCATTAATTGATGGTGATACTTATGCAAACTGTATTATTTGTCAAACCGCTGGTTGTTTATTGCTACTGTTGCATTCATTACATACAGTATTTTGCCTGGTGTTAAGAGGGCTTCTGTTCATGTTACCCGATGGATAACTGTTTTCACTTAATTTGATGATTTGGTTCTAAATACAGAGTTTGGGTTATCTTGCTATATATATTTTCATATAACTTTACTCTAATGATTTCCGCATACTGATACTGTTCTTTTCATAAATCGCTGTCTGTCTATTTGTCATATGAACATGTCTTTTATACAGAAAGCTGTACAGAAATTAATCTATCTACTCTTCAGATGTCTATCTTTCTTGTTTATGATTCAGGTTAATGTACAGACAGGTATAATGTACAGGTTTTACTTGGACCTTCAGTTTTCTGTTCTCTTTTCTTTGTTTACGTATCTGTTATATGGGATAACATAAATGATAATAATAATCTAAAGCCTGCCTCATAGTCTAATAACGATTAAATATTAGTAATCAACTATTACCACTATTATCAATACCCAATCCTAGGGTTTGGTAGATTTTGTATACTTACCTGTACTCCTGTTGCTCCCTTCCGCTCTGCTATCACCTACAGAAGACTATCTGATGCTTGATATCCACCCAGCCACGAGACCAGTCGTCTGCACTGCGTCTCTCCCCCAAGCAACCCCTTGCTGGCCACAGCCTCTGCAATGGGAAAGCACAATTGTGCTGGCACTATCTGGTCCTCACCAGACGTAGCACCTTTTCCATAGCTCAGTGCCTCTTTTCTCTTCTGTTATTTTTCCTGTTTTTTCAAAAAACAACCCAGGTCTTTTCTCCTCTTCTTTTTCTAAGGAGAAGAGAAACAGTTAGGGTTTCACCCTAATATATTGGCAACTGCTTTTCCTTTTCTCCTCATGCATCAAGAGAGGAAAATAACTTTCTTTTTACATGAAACTGTCATGCACACAAAATTACACATTTCATATTATTAATTTTAAAACATATAATATTTCCATCACTTCAAGAAGATAGTAATTTTTGTTTATCTTTAACCACAGGGTAAATAAGTAATTTATTTACGTAAACTTATTTGGTCATTACAAAATTGTTATAAACGCTAAATTCAAAACCTTAAACCTAAACCCCATACCCTATACCCTAAACCCTAAACCCTAAACCCTAATCATTTTATGACATTTAAAAAGTGTTTTGTAATTTTTATTTAAGTGTTTATTAAAACAATTTACTAAATTGTTATAAACGCTAAATCCAACACCTTAACCCTAAACCCCATACCTTATACCCTAAACCCTAAACCCTAATCATTTTATGACATTTTAAAAAGTGTTTTGTAATTTTTATTTAAGTGTTTATTAAAACAATTTACTAAATTGTTATAAACGCTAAATCCAACACCTTAACCCTAAACCCTTAACCCTAAACCATAAACCCTAATCATTTTATGACATTTTAAAAAGTGTTTTGTAATTTTTATTTAAGTGTTTATTAAAACAATTTACTAAATTGTTATAAACGCTAAATCCAACACCTTAACCCTAAACCCCATACCTTATACCCTAAACCCTAAACCCTAATCATTTTATGACATTTTAAAAAGTGTTTTGTAATTTTT